>JAJTUS010000242.1:0-65023 GCA_021399465.1 Hyaloscypha sp. PMI_1271 | reverse complement strand
AGTAGCCTAAGGAGAAGAGATTAGCTCTTACTAATTAGAAAGCAGTTAGCCCTTTAACTATTTAACTAAACTATCTAGTTTAACTATCCTTTAAATTTAACTTTATTCGGTACTAAGACTACTTTCTTAGTAACTAACTTTCTACTTATATACTACTATAGACCCTCCTCTAGAACTATATACCCCTAAAGCCCTATAATTTTTTTAGCTCTTACTTCGATTTTACTATTAAGTTAAGCCTCTTTAAGCTTTAGAATACCTCTAGAAAACTCGATATTTCACTCCCCTAAATTACTCGTTATAGACGAAATTTTTTACGACTAAGATATTTACGAACTACTAATACCTTTCTATGAACCTACTATAAACTACCTCACCTTTAAATTATTCCCCTATTAAAACCATATATATTCTAAAGGGTTAATATAGATAAAGACGAGTAGAAGGAGAAGATTAAAAAATAGGAGAATAGGATTAACCCGGTAACTATAATAAAGGAGGATCTTTAGGAGTATCTAGATACTAAGTTATACTAGTACTCTATAGATAGAACTATAGATAATAACCTATAAGATCTATTTAAGGATAACTTTAAAAACTTCGACCTTCTAGCCTTTAATTAATATAACTATACCAAATTATAGCGCCTTTAATCCTATCTTTAGTATAGTAGTATTTCTATTAACTAGAATATAAACCGCCTTACTATAGCCTAATCCTTAGTTAATATCGTTAATAAGGAGATAAAGCACGTATAGAACGAAGACGATATTACGTAATTTAGTCTAATGAGAGTAGATCTCAAGAATAGGCTTATTACTTCGGTTTTCGTAACTTTAGAAGGAGCTAGACGTTCTAATATACTAAACGTTTAACTACTACCTCTACTACCTTAACCTTAACCTTAACCTTAACCTCTACTACTACTAGAATAAGGTATATAGAACATTAACTAACCTCCTCTACTACTACTACTACTATTACTATTTAACCTAGGAGCTCCTTAAGTAATCCCGGCTATAAAGCTTATTAGAGAAGTAGCTAGAATCTATACTAAAGATTAGAAGTATAATAGAACTAATAGTAGTTTTGACTATAAACTCACTATCTTCCTTAATATCTATTAATATATAGACCTCTTATAAGATATACTTATAAGAGCTTTCCTTATTATACTAAAGGGCTTAATATAAGACTTCTTTTATAATAATAGCTTATCTTAATAAACCTACGAAGTAGCCTATATAAATATTCGTAACTTCTTTAAAGGTCCTAAATATTAATAATGAAACCTAGATAAATAGAATACTACTAACTTGAATTCTATAATAACTAAGTACCCTAAAAAGTCGATATTTGAGGTTATTTAGATTCTAATTAACGAGCTATATTAATTATAGTTTAGACTTATAACTACCTTATAAAGTACTAAATTCCTATATAATAAGATTATTATCACTTACTAAGGCTCTCTAGTATACCGATATATAGTTTTAGACCCTCCTATAGATCTTAGCTAGCTTATCTATAAGCTATAGTCCTCTATTACTATATACGAGAAGGAGTAATAATAGATTAATAACGAATTTACCTTCTTTACTAATTAACGATTCCATTTAAATAACTATTAGTTCAGAAACCATCGAAATAACTATAGTCGTAGTTATAGAAGCGGAAATTGTAACGACTACTATAATAGCTACTCGACTTCCTATAAGCCCCGCTATAGTAATAGCGATTCAAATGCCCCGAAGTCGTGCTTTATATATAAGAAACTAGACTACTGCTCCTAGAAGTATTCGCTAGAGGAATAATAAGACGAAAAGGCTTAATTTAGAGCTAGAAACCTCTATTAGTTTAAGGCCTCGAACTCCCGAAATTTTAATTAAGAGTTTAGTTATTCCTACCTTTAATACGTGACTTATATAAAAGGTAAATAGGAGATATACTAGAATAGTGAGGATAATCTAGGTAATGATTTTAAGGCTCTTTTAATAGATACGATTAATAATATAGATGAAGTAGAAGTAGAGGATAAATACTAATACTTAGATTCCTTCTTTACTTCTATTAAGAGTCTCTTAGCTACTCCGGACATATAATTACTTAATAATTAAGTTCTTAATATATAAGCTCCTAAAGTACTAATAACTATAGTTAATAGCCTTATAGATGAACTTACCTCTCTTTCTTTTACGTACTAATTAATAGGTGAGAACTATACTATAGAACCTAAAGAACTACTTATAGAGGATACCTAGACCTTTATAATAAGAAGTATGTCTAGATATAGTAATTAATGCTTTTACGGAATCGTAATCGATACCGGAGCTTCTAAATACTCAACTACTAGTCTTAATTAATTCCAAGCTCTATAGTAAACTAATAATAGTATTGCGCTCGACGAGAGTACTAAAGGTCAAGTTGTAGTCTACTTTAGTATAAGCTCTTCTACTTCTATTAGTTCTATAGTTATAGAAACACTAATTAGGTAAGTATAATTCTATATTATACTCTTAAAGACTCTATTCCTACTTAGCTTAGATAATATAGATAAGCTATGAGTCTACTTTAATAATCTCACTAATTATATTATTACTTCTACTAAACGTTATATACCTATTATATGATATTTTAGTTACTCCTTTTTACTTTAGAATAATATATTATAAAGCCTTATTTCCGAATTATTTGCTTATAATTTATACTTCTTTATAGAAATTAAATTACGACGTCTCTATTACTAATTCGGTTACTTATTAGTTAGTAAGCTCCGGAACTTACTAGAGCGAGCTAGCTATAAAGTCGATATAGAAGCCTTAGAATACCTTACGAAATACTATAAATAATACTAGAAGAATAGAAAATCACCTCGTTAATTCAAGTTTAACCTAAGAAACGATATTAGCTTTAACCTCTCGATTATCGTTAATATATTCTATATCCTTAGGAAGCCTATTCTCTATATTATCGACGAGGGCACTAGATATTACAGGGGCTATTAGCTCTAGAATATTAGTGCTATATATACCTAGGACGCCCTAAAGATATACTAGATTAATACCTGTTTAGGCCCTCCTAATTAGATTATAGTAGACACCGGAAAGTAGTTCACTAGTAAGGAGTTCGCTTAGCTTATAAATACGATAGGAATAAAGGTGAAAATCGTTCTTATAGAAGCTTATAACTCTATAGGAATTATTAAACACTACTATAGGCTAGTTCAATGAGCTTACTTAATTATTATAGCTAAAATTAAGGGAATTAGTAAGGAGATAGCTCTATAAATAGCCTTTAAGGCTCTTAATAATACTATAGGAATTAGTGGAATTATTCCTATACTCCTAGTTTATAGCGCTTTACCTTAATTAAGCGAATATAATACCCCCGCACCTACTATTTCTTAATATTTAATAGCCCTAAAGAAAGCGATAGTAGAGATTTAGAAGCTATAAGTAAAGTATTAAGTCGAAGATACCCTAAATACACGTAATAGCCCCTCTATAAATAATATCTATAAACTTATACTAAATTCGGATATTCTAGTATAGTATAAGGGAAATATAAGTTAACTAGGTAGTTAGTAGGGACTATATAAGCTAGTAGTAATAGAAGGGGAGTCGTGTATACTAGCTTTACTATATAGTAATACTACCTTCTACTTAACCTCTATAAAGCTATTCTATATAAGAGATATTAAGGTTAGTTCTAAGGGTCCTAAGGACGATCCTAAATACTATAGTAAAGGTAATAGCGAAGGTAATATAGGCGTAATTCCTCCTACTATACTACTTATTCCACTAAAGTATAGTAGAAGTAGACCCTATAAGAACCCTAATATAATAGTATTCCTATAGGACGACGACTTATATAAGGATTCCTATTAAACTAAGGTTACTAGCCTCCTAGAAAAGGGTATATTTGAGGTTATTCCTAGATCTCAAGTACTATAAGAGGTATATATCTTTAACTCCCGCTTTATTAACGAGATTAAGAATAAGGGGACGAATAGAGAGCTTAAGAAGTTAAGACTAGTTATTTAAGCCTATAATAATAGTGAGAAATATATAGTATTAATATAATTACTAATTATTTAACGGATTAGCTAGAGAGTTATCCTCTATATTACTACTATAACTATAGGAACTACTAGACTATACTTATAGGATATATCATAAGCCTATATCTAGTTATTAACCTTACTAAATCGCGACTTCTATATTAATTCACCTCCTGAGCTTACTAATTAACTAAATCTAGAGGCTAGTTTAGTATTAAAGGTTATAAAACTACTCTATAAAGTACTAGAAGCTAGAAACCACTAGTTTAAGACTTACTATTCTTATTATCTAAATGAGCTAGCTATAGAATAGTCGACTTATAACCCGTGCTTACTCTATAGTAACTACCCCTTTAGTATCATTAGCCTTTAGACTAACGATAATCTATTTATAAGAGACGATAACTTTACTAAGGTAGAGTATCTAAAGCTCTAGGAGGCTAATTTCCTAGCTAAGGAGTATAAACGCCTTACGACTAACTATAATCTCAAGTTTAATAGAGGTATTATTTGTACTAATTCTACTAGTATTACCCTTACATAAGAACACTAGTATAGTAACCTCTACCTAGTAATAGTTAAGAATATGACTATAATTAGTAATAAGGGTATTATATATCGAAACCTTATAATTAAGGAATAATATATCGCCTAGTGAGCTCGGGGAGTATATATTATATTAACTTACTAACTAGAGGCTTTATATAACTACTTAGTAGTCGCTTAAGCTATTAAACCCACGGAAACTAATATTAAGGCCCTTAATAAGCGTATTTAATAGTAAATCGAAAATCCCGCTAGAGGACTATATTTCGTGAAGCTAGATAAAGAGTCCCTATACCTAATTATCTTTATAGACGCCTCTTTTATAAGTAATCGGGACCTCTCTTCTTAGATTAGATATATTCTAGTCCTAGTAGATAGCTCTAGACGCGCTAATATGATCCACTAGTCCTCTACGAAGTATAAGAGAGTTACTAGAAGTATTCTAGCTTCTAAACTTTATAGTATAGTTTATAGCTTTAATATAAGTAGTTTAGTTAAGTCTATAATTAATAAAGCCCTCGAAATCGAAGTCCTACTAGTCGTCTATATAGATTCTAAGTCTCTCTATGAATACCTAGTTAAGCTAGGAACTATATAAGAAAAGCAACTTATAATTAATATAATATACTTCTACTAGGCTTACGAATAACGAGAGATTATAGAGGTTAAGTAGATTAAGGGAGAGTTAAACCCGGCCGATTTAATAACGAAATCGAAGCCTATAAATGCCCTTAAATACTTGCTTAATATAAATACTATATAATTAGATATAGAGGAATAGGTTAAATATAGATAAGGTAAATAGAGGGGTATATAGGTAGGAAATAGATATATTCGGAGGGAAACGGGTGTATAGGATAGAGATATTAATAGGGATATATATATTAAGTATTTAGGGATAGTCTAGTACTAGGCCGGATTAGGAAATCTATATATAAATAGGGGATATTGTTTTTCGTACGTTCTTAGTACTTTTATATTAGTTTTTCGCGTTTTTTAGGTAATTGCTAGTATTAGTATAGTTTCCTAAAGGTTATGTGATTTATATTATATAACCTCGCTTCTTATATATAGGAAATAGGATATGGGATATGGGATATACGAGAAATGGGACATACTAGACACTAGTACTAATTAGGCTTAGTGTATTTAGGGATCGTATATTAGAACCTCGATACTATAATCCCTACTTATAGAATATAACTACTTCACTAACCTATATAATTAGTATTCTATAACTATATAATAGTATAACGCGTTACTAGTGAACTAATAATAATAAATCGATATTTATTTAATTATTAATAAATAAATAAGGTATATATTAAGTAGTACTATATAATTCAAGTTAGAGCTTATATAAGGTTACTTAAATACTACTTTTCTTCTATAAAAACCAGATTTACTTCCTCGAAATCTTTCTTTTCCTACTTTTTTTCTTCTCCTTTTATTTCTTCTAATTCGTCTTTAAATAACCCCTAGCTTTTTAAGTAAGATATTATCTTAATAGTACTCTTATTAAGTCTATTATATAATTTAAATAATAAGAGTACCTTAAGAGAAGAGTTTACCCTTAATAGCTAAGGAAGCTTAAGAATATATTAAAGTTTTACCTTACTTACTAAGCCTTACTACTACTTAATTAGGTAGTGTAGTAGCGCTAGACTCTAGCCACCCCGGAGCCTTACTGTATTAGGCTAGCGCGTCACGTGCACAGATCACGTGCACACTACTCAACTACTCTAGAAATACTCTAGAGTAGTTGAGTTAAGTATTAAGTAGAGTATAAGTAGTGAGAAATATAGTTGAGTAGAATATAAGTAGGGCTCACTACTCTACTCTACTCTACTTATTTCCTATACTATTAATAATAAGTAATAAGGTAATAGATTTAAATTAGAGTATAGGTATAAAAAGCACTAGTATTAAATTTAATATAGAACTAATCTCTATTTCTCCTTAGAGGTCTAGGGAAGGCTCTTATAAATAAGAGCCCTTAATAATATATATATAATCTAGTAACTAATAAGTACTAGCTAGCTTACTAATTAGTAGTATTCTTATAATATAATAGGATTATTAATTCTCTAATTACTAATTATATTACCTAAGAGCTAAGGTATATTATATATACTAATATTATATATAATCCTTTATATATTATAGTATACCTCCTTCTAAGAATCTTAGCCCCTAAGATCTATTAATTTATCCTAGTAAAAAAAGTGTTTAATTCTATTAAAATAAACTTCTAGTATCTTAGGAAGTAGTTTTATTATATAATTCTAATTAGAGGGCGTCTAATTAGATAAGAGCTAAGGCTATAATTATAGCTTAGAGGTAAGGGCTAGCTAGTAATCACGATTTCATTTATAGAGATATATACTCTAATTAGCTTATTTAGAATACTAAGGTATTACTATATAGAATTAATACTACTTATTAGATATAGTATTAAAACTCTCTAAATAGCTTTAAATAGAATATTAATTAAGATATTTATATAGAAAAACTTATATAAATATTCTAGATACTTTAAAGGTTATTCTTAGATTCCTAAGAAGATAAAGTAATGATTTTCTATAGGATTTTTATTAAAATTATTAATTATACTCCTAAAAATAATTCAAATTATAAAAGCTCTCTAGATATTAATTTCTGCTAGGTATTAATTAATTTAAGGTATATAGCTTATAGTCTAGATTAATAAGTATAAAGTTATTAAGAAAATAGTATAGTCTAGCCTAAAAACTTCAAAAATCGAAGGGGCGAGGTTTTAGTAACCTTAAAAATAAGGTTAAAAATACTTTCTTAAATAACTTTACTATTACTTATTTAAAAGTAGAGCTATTAGGCTCAAATTAATCGTAATATATTAAACTTTAATATCCTATTAGTATAACCGGTTTCCCGAAGGTCATGTGATTTACGTCACATGATTTCCTATATGTAGGACATGGGACATAGGATATAGGACATATAGGAAACGGGACATACCGGACACTAGTACTAATTAGGATTAGCGTATTTAGGGATCGCATATTAGAACCTCGATACTATGATCCCTACTTATAGAATAGAATAATAACTTCACTAACCTACGTAATTAGTATTCCACGCCTATGTGATAGTACTACGCGTTACTAGTGAACCGACACTAATTAGTCTGTATTCAGATCAGAAGAATCTACGGATTTATCTATTTGTATATATAGATCAGGAAGGATTAAGCTACGCTTACTCAAGATTCGGTTCCTTAGGGGCAAAGCTATTATTCAAGTCGAAGAGGGGAAACACTATTAACTACTTTACCTATGATTCGGTTCTATAAGGAGGAAAGATACTATTTCTTACTAATTAATAAGCGGTCAGCTATTTGACTATTTTTCGACCTTCTTTTACGTCAAAATTGACCTTTTTCGACTACCTGAACTCCTAGAAACCCCGATTTTCAGAACCTCTTTTCCGGAAATCGAGATATTTCGCCCTTAAATTTCTCAATTTCTAGTAACTACCTCCTATAATCACCTTTACGAACTACCCGAACTACCCTCTTTACGAATTACCTCTTTACGAATTACTATACCTCGGACTAGGCACGAGCCTAGGGAACCACCGCTAGTATAGTAGACGATATCCTCTCTAGATTAATCAAATCGAATCCCGCTCCCTCCTCTATATCTAATAACGGCCAAGATAACTACAGAGAGCTAGTACGAAAATAGAGACCCGGAATCGTCGTAGCTAAGGCTATAGATGAAGATCTCACTAAATTCGTAAACACTAAGCTATATCTCTACTACCTCTATAAGATAATTAATAATAACCTATAGGAGCTATTTAGATATGACTTTAAGGACTTCACCTCCTGAGTCGACTTTAATAGACTCGATTTCGTAGAACTCTAACGTTTACATAAAGTCCTTCGATATAGCGGAGTATATATTTAATAGAATAAGGGCACTACCTCAATAGCTCACACCTTATTAGTTATCTTAAGAGAGAAGGAACTATATATATAGGTATAAGAGGATATACTTGAGGCAGAAGTAGATCTCGTAAAGGGACTAATTCGATTAGCCTTTATTACTACTACAGAGAATAAGTACCTACGACCTCGACCTACTATACCCCTTCTACTACCTCCTACGATTCCACCTCCTCCTCTTCCTCTACTACCCTTACTACTATAGTATCCTATACCTCTACTAGATTATACGGGTATAGTACCTATAAACGCCCCTAGAGTAGTAAATACAGGTATACTACTATTCCTACTAGTAAACGTACCGGTATTTCTACTACTACCCCTACTACCTCTACTAGACCCAAATATCACCTAATTAGGTTCAGCTACTAGACTCGTCACGGAAGTAGCTAAGATCTATATAGAGGAATAGAAGTATAACGGTTCTAATAGTAGCTTTAACTACAAGCTCGTTATCTTCTACGATATTTATTAATATATAGAACTCCCCCTCGGAGTATATATAAGAGCCTTTCCTACTATACTAAAGGGACTAGCCCAAGACTACTTCTATAGTAACCTACTATCCTACCACTTATTCAATAACGCCTATATAAGTATCTATAACTTCTTTAAGGGACCTAGATACTACTATACGAACCTAGATAAATAGAATACTATTAATCTAACTACTACGACCGCCAAATACCCTAAAAAGAGCATATTTAAGGCTATTTAGATACTAATCAACGAGCTTCGTTAACTATAATATAGCCTTATACCTACCCTACGAAGTACTAAATTCCTATATAATAAGGTCGTCACTACTTACTAAGGTGTTCGAGCCTATAGATACGCTATATTAGACCCTCCTCTAGATCTCGCCTAACTTATTAATAAGCTCTAGTCGTCTATTACTATATACGAGAGAGAATAGTAGACTAATTCTAGTACCTTCTTTACTAATCGGCGATACTACTCAAATAACTAGAACCGCTAGTTTAGTAATTATCGATCCTTAAGCCGAAACTACGGAAATTGAGATAACTACTCGAATAGCTATAAGCCCTATGACCACGACCGTGATCATAATCGTAACGACTATTCGGATACTATAAAGTCGTGCTTTATATATAAGAAGCTAGACTACTACTCCTAGAAGTACTTACTAGAGGAATAAGAGGCTAAAAAGGCCTAATTTAGAGCTAGAAACCTTAGTTAATTTAGTAGTAAGGTACGAACCTCCCGAACCTTTAATAAACGCTTTAATAGCGCCTACTTATAGTATATAGCCGAAGTCGAGGGAGAACTTGAGAGTAGTAAAGACGAATTAGGTAATGCTTTTAAGGCTCTCCTAGTAAATATAGACGACGAAGACGAAGAGGATTAACCTACTAATTCCTACTTTACTTTTATCGAAAGCCTCTTTACTACTTCGGACATATAAGCCCCTGACGTATGAACTCCTAAACTACTAATAATTACGGTAAATAGTCTTATAGATAACCTCACAAAGCTCTCATTTATATACTAACTAATAGGCGAAAATCACGCCCTAGAGCTAGACTCAGAACTTAATAGAATACTTATAGAAGACGTCTAAACCTTTATAGTAGGAGGTACGTCTAGATATAACACTTAACGCTTTTACGGAGTCATAATTAATACTAGAGTAACTAAGTTTTCAACTACTAGTCTCAATTAATTCAAGGCTCTATAGCGTACTAATAATAGCCTCATTCTCGACGAGAGTACTAAGGGTCAAGTTATAGTCTAATTCGGTATTAGATCCTCTTCTTCTATCGAATCTATAGTAGTAGAAACACTAATTAGGCAAGTACGATTTTATATTATACTTATAAAGACTCTATTTCTCCTTAGCTTAGCTAATATAGATAAGCTACGAGTCTACTTTAATAACCTCACTAATTACGTCGTTACTCCCACTAGACGTTATATACCTATCATACGACGTTTCGGTTACTATTTCTTACTTTAGAATACTATATTATAAAGCTTCATTTCTGAGTCCTTTACCTATAATCCTTACTTTCTCACAGAGGTTAAATTACAACGATTACACCGTCGATTCAGTTATCTATTAGTTAGTAAGCTCCGGAATATCCTAGAACGAGCTAGCTATAATATTGATATAGAAGCCCTAGAGTACCTCATGAAGTACTATGAATACTATTAAAAGAATAGAGTATCCCCTAGACGATTTAGATTTAACTTAAGAGACGATATGAGCTTTAATTTCTCGATTATCGTCGATATCTTCTATATCTCTAGGAAGCCTATACTCTATATAGTCGACGAAGGCACTAAATACTACGGGGGCTATTAGCTCTAGAATATTAGTACTATATATACCTGGGATACCCTGAAGCTATACTAGATTAATACCTATTTAGGTCCTCCCGATTAGATTATTATAGATACTAGAAAGTAGTTCATAAGTAAAGAATTTACTTAACTTACGAATACTATAGGAACTAAGATAAAAATCGTCCCTATAGAAGTATACTACTCTATAGGAATCGTCGAGTACTACTATAGCTTGATTTAATATACTTACCTAATTATTATAGCTAAAGTTAAGGGAATTACGAAGGAAATAGTACTATAGATAGCCTTTAAAGCTCTAAACGATATTGTAGGTATTAGTAGTATAGTTCCTATACTCCTAGTTTATAGTATACTACCTTAATTAACTAAATACGACCTACTATTACCTTTAGTCTCTTAGTAATCGGCGGCCCTCAAGAAGGCAATAGTAGAGATTCAGAACCTACGAGCTAAGTATTAAGTCGAAGATACTCTAAATACACGAAATAGACCCTCTATAACTAATATCTACGACCTTACCCTGAATTCGAACGTTTTGGTATAGTGTGAGGGGAATACTAGCTAGAAGGGTAATTAGGAGGGACTATATAAGCTTATAGCTATAGATAGAGAGTCGTATATACTAGCTTTACTATATGGTAATACTACCTTTCGATCGACTTCTATAAAGCTATTCTATAAAGGGGATATAAAGATTAACGACGAACCTAAACATAATCCTAAACTCTACGACCCCGAACTCTATAACGAAGACGAAGGTAATACGGATACGATTCCTCCCACTATTCTACTAAAGCGTAGTAGAGGACGACCCTATAAGTACCTTAATATGATAGTATTCCTATAAGATAACGACGACGGCTTATATAACGATTCCTATTAAGCTAAAGTCGCTAGCCTCCTAGAAAAGGGCGTATTTAAGGTTAGTTCTAGATCTTAGGTACTAGAAGGGGTATATATCTTCAATTCTCGCTTCGTCGACGAGATTAAGAATAAGGGCACAGAAAAGGAGTATAAGAAGTCGAGACTAGTTATCTAAGCCTATAATAATAGTAAGAAATATATAGTATTGATATAATCGTCGACTATTTAATGTATTAGCTAGAGAGTTATCCTCTATATTACTACTATAACTATAGATACCTTAGGACTATACTTACGGGATATATTATAAGCCTATATCTAATCATCGACTCTACTAAATCGCGATTTCTATATTAACTCACCTCCTAAGCTTATAAGAGAGCTAGATCTAAAGGATAGTTTAGTATTAAAAGTCGTAAAACTACTCTATAGAGTACCGGAAGCCAGAAACCACTAGTTTAAGACTTACTACTCTCACTATATAAATGAGCTAGCTATGAAGTAATTAACGTACGACCCCTACCTCCTCTATAGTAATCGTCCCTTCGGAATCGTCGGCCTTTAGACTAATAATACTCTATTCCTCGGAGACGACGACTTCGCTAAGGTAGAGTATCTAAAGCTCCTAGAGGCTAAATTCCTAACTAAGGAGCACGAATGTCTTATGACTAACTATAACCTCAAGTTTAATAGAGGTATTATTCACACTAATTCTACTAGTATTACCCTTATATAGGAACACTAGTATAGTAACCTCTACCCGGTAATAGCTAAGAATACGACTATAATAAGTAGTAGAGGTATTATATATCGAAACCTCACAATTAAGGAATAATACGTCACCTAGCGAGCTCGAGGAGCCTATATCGTATTAACTTACTAACCGGAGGCTTCGTACGACTACTTAGTAGCTACTTAAGCTATCGAACCTACGGAAACTAATATCAAAGCCCTTAATAAGCGTATTTAATAGTAAATCGAAAATACTACTAGAGGACTATGTTTCGTTAAGCTAGATAAGGAGTCCCTATACCTAATCGTCTTTACGGACGCCTCCTTTATAGGTAATTGAGACTTCTCCTCTTAGATTAGATACGTTCTAGTCCTAGCGAATAGCTCTAGACACGCTAATATTATCCACTAGTCGTCCACGAAGTACAAGAGAGTCACTAGAAGCGTTCTAGCCTCAGAACTATATAGTATAGCTCACGGTTTCGATATAGGCGGCTTAGTTAAGACTACGATTAATAGAATACTTGAAATAGAAGTCCTACTAGTCGTCTATATAGATTCGAAGTCCCTCTACGAATACCTAGTTAAACTAGGAACTATACGAGAAAAGCGACTTATGATTGACGTAATATACCTCCGCTAGGCTTACGAACGACGAGAGATCGCAGAAGTCAAGTAGATTAAGGGAGAATCGAATCCTACTAACTCGATAACGAAATCGAAGCCCTCGAATACCCTTAAGCGTCTGATTAATACGAATACCATATAGTTAGACGTTAAGGAATAGGTCGAACACGAATAGGGATATATGGAATAGAAGGAATAGACATATGGAATAGAAGGAACGGGTATATAGAGGGATATAGGCGTATAGGAGGGCACACTAAGTACTTAGGGACAATCTAGTACTAGGCCGGATTAGGAAATCTGTATACGAATAGGGGACACTGTTTTTCGTGCGTTTTTAGTACTTTTGCGTCGGTTTTTCGCGTTTTTCAGGTGGTTGCCAGTGTTGGTACAACCGGTTTCCCGAAGGTCATGTGATTTACGTCACATGATTTCCTACATGTAGGACATAGGACATGGGACATGGGACATGCAGGAAACGGGACATGCCGGACACTAGCACTAATTAGGATTAGCGTATTTAGGGATCGCATATCAGAACCTCGATACTACGATCCCTACTTACAGAATAGAACAACAACTTCACCAACCTACGCAATTAGCATTCCACGCCTACGTGACGGTGCTACGCGTTACTGGTGAACCGACATATCCCAAGAGCTCTTATAGGTTAGATAATATATGGTGTCGTGACTAAAGGGTAGTGGAATCGTGGTTACGCTCCCGACGCGGGTTTTCAAATTCGCTAAATTTTTGAGGATTAAAGCTAGTTTCGCCTACCGCTGTAATGCCATTATTGTCGGTAATGGTGGCAGCGGCATTATCTCCGCCACATATCAACATTTCTGGGTGCGCAAGGTTGGGTATCGGGAAGATGTAGTGGTCTATTTCGAAATCGTACCAGTATGCTAATACCTGGAACCTCCTCATCCATTAATCAATGCACAGAGCACGACCAGGCAAGGACATGGTGGTCATCTTTTCTCACTGACCGAAGAGTACCTAGGTATGTTCGAATCAGGTTTAAGGTTTTATTTGGTAAGTTTAAGCAATACCTTACTCTCCCTTGGCAATCCGTTTAATATCAGGTATTAGCGTCGGGTACTTCTGTGCCAATTCCTCAACTGTAAGCAACGGCACCAACGGGCCCATTCTTTCAAAAGCCTTTTGCAAGCTTACCATGGCCTCTTCGAACCACTTCGCGACTTTCGCTGACTTATGAGGGTACTCCCCATTCCTGGTTCCAACATCCCGGAGGAGATACATTGCAGCTCTTGTCTTCTCGAACACTGAAGTTATTTCTTGATCGCTTGTCGACAGGCCCTCGTCAGGTGTGAAGAGGAAATCATATACTTGCTCGGACCGTTCGCTGCCAAACACCACGTCAAGCCATCTCCGTATCATGGCTCCGCAGGACGATAGGCTGTATCCGTTGTAAATCCTTTCCCCATAAGGATATCCACTACCTGCTCGTTTGCTGCTGGAGCTGGGAGGAAAGAATGGTATCTCATCATCCTCATCATCCGTTGCCGGGACTTCTGGAAGCAAATCGTGGGCGGCCAATGAAGGGACGATGAGAAGGTATGCCTCTTCAGTATTTCTCGCAAGGCCTGACGTCCTCACTGCAGTAGCTAGCTGGTCGATTAAGGTATTCTTCCAAATCTGACGGGCACCATTTCGACGGCCCATACCATGAGTCAAGGTCCACGGGAGAGATTCTTTGCTGTAATCTCCGCCCAACTTAATTATCCTGCCTGCTACTGCAAGCATGAAGGCGGAGAAGATATCGTGCGCACATTCTCTATCGAGGCTGTTTGACGTATACACAGCGAGATCAGGGTAGTCCGTGTAGTCGTTGGAACTGTCTTCAAAATACCGATTTGCCTGAGGGTCAGCCCGGTTTGATGTATTTCTGATCGAATATTAGTTTAAGCTCTCCACAACTATTTTTTTCTTTTTCTTTTTGCTCAGTCTCACCTCAGCATAGACGAGAACATAAGCCCATACGTAACAGCGGAAGATCCACCATTTTCTATAGGAATAGCATCGGCCGAAAACTTAGCTAAATATAGACGTATGCCATCGGAAGGAGGAATGCGATAGACGGCTTCTTGGGGAATAAAATTCTGAAGAATGTGCAATCGCCTTATTGTCCATTGGGAATCAGGCACTACTGACCCAATGATTCGAAAGTGATGTTCACCGAAGCCTGCGTCTTCCAGCGAAATTCCACTTTGGTGTTCTTTGTCATTTCCGATATCATCTTTTGCATCGTGTTGCTCAGATTGTGTCCAAAAGTCTAAGAGGGCGCCTAGGCGGTGTCTTGCAACAGAGATATCGGGCCGGAGGTGAATTTGGGCTTTGAAAGTAGAAATTTGAGGCTTGAAATCACATGTGTCCTTACCGCAGTCGCAGAACAAGATGCTAGGGATGTCTAGCTCGACGCTGCGGATAAGGTTATCGCTGTGAAAAGATTCCTCGACTAGTTGCGATGCTCTGCCCGCCTCGGCGGATTTTTTAGCGTCATCACTAAGGATTCTGGTAACAGCAACCATTGCTGAAATAAGCTGATTGAGGAGAGCTTCATTGGGATATTTCCAAGTGCTTAGTTGTTGGAGACGCATATGTGTCAAGATTAACCCCTTGATGATCGGGTTTGGAGTGAAGGAGAAAATATGATGATCGAGGTCTCTGTGAACCTTGTTCGAGGCACCGAGGACGCTTTCCAAGCATTCGGGATTAACCTGCGCGGGAGGACCTCCAACTTCTCTCACTCGTACAAGAGACCCCGATACGGCCTTCAGATCCATAGAGTTGCATATCTCCTTTGCTAACCAGCTTAACTCATGGTTTCTGGGGCGGCATTCGACCGCGTGTGGAGCATTGGCTAGGCCACGACGTACATAGGCACGAATTGCCGTTATGAGTATCGTTGCAACAAGCTGCATAATGGCTGACGACCAAGGCAATCTACGTGATCCAAGGTACTGAGCTAGATAGCCTGCAATAGCAAGAAAGGAGCCGGTGGCTGTCATTGCTCCGTATTTGGCATTGTGGGACCTTGAAGTTCTGAGCATTCTATCATCAGGCGAATTAGAGATAGCCCACGAGTTAAGCTCATTCTCTGCAGAACGTTGGATACGGATAATTTTGTATGACTTGGGTGCTGAAAAAGGATTCGCTAGCTCGAAATTGGCACGCTCAGTGCTACCATCAATTGTATGAGCACAGATGATCAGGCCAGCACTCAGAGCAATAGTGCCTGCTAGGAAACAAGGGTAGGCGTAGCTATTGACAATCTTCCCGGCCTTTTTTGTGTGCCATCGATATATGCTGATTGCGGAAAGAATCAAGACAACAGATTGAACCGCCAGTGCAAAAAGGGCAAAGAGCCACAGCTGCCATGCTGGCACAATGGCGTTTGGGACATGCAAGGTAAGGTTTGATGCTGTCCCGTCCAATTGGTTCAGTTTCTCGAGTACTTCTGGATCAAGAGGAGCATTATCGGTCCCTATATGGCCCTCGTCATCTTTTTCAGCTTCGGATTCTGGACACGGTAAGCAATAAACTCCGCATAGCCTGCTAATCAACTCACTAGACTTCTTCCTTCGGAAAACGGAGCTCATTTTGCTACGTGGCATCCGTTGCAGAGAATCGTCTGTACTCTTAATTACACCGTTTAGGCAAGCTTCTTTCAGACCGAAAGCCAAATTTTCGTTCTCCCGGGTAGTGCTAGACCCTTGAACGTCCCATGGAAAGTAATCCTCTTCCGTCCACTGGCGATAGATAAACTCCATGGTCTCGGTCTTTGCTTCCTTTCGAATGATTTCGTTTCCATTGTACCTCTCAGAGACATCCTTTGAGGTAGAAGATAGCACTTCCACCTCCGCTGAGGCAAAACTTTCCCGTGCCCTATAGCGAACCTGAGTTTCCCTACAACCAGAAAGCTGCGATGCGCACTCACCTGCCAATGAGGGCCTTCAGCCCTTTCAAATTGGACACCCTGATAGCACTAACAACGATCGTCAAAATCCCCAAGGGTCCCATGGCGACCATAATGTTATCGGCCCAAGATGTCGAGAGGCTGAGGAACTGCTTCGTAGCCTGGTCTCCAAAGAGAGCCAGAAGCGGCGTCAAGTCACTCAAGAAATTGTTCACGAAGTCATCTGCTGCCGACGAGTTTGCAGATGAGGTTGCAGTCGCGGTCGATGCCGCAGTTACCGTAGTTGTTGCCATTTCTGTTCGAACACTTGCTGGGGGAAGTTCATCAGAGGAGAAGAGGCTTCACGACATAAGTAGTGCTAGAAGACATCACAGCCACCACTGCGTCCCGTACTTGCATGCTCGTCCTATGCACAGCCCACGTACACCCCACGCATCAGCCGCACAAATTCGGATCTGGTCCCTCCGGTTCGCCGATACGAGCGGTTGGGCAATGGGAGTATCCCATTCGGCAACCGGAGTCTCCCATTGCTCAGTCGGAGCCTCCTATTCGCTAATAAGGCGCTTTAATGCGAGTCGGATATCCTATTCGGCAATTTACCTTTTTATTTAGGGTTCCTCTTTAATTTTAAATAAAAATATTATTGAAATGAACTTTTATTAGCTTTAGATTTAATATTATTATTATGCGCAATAATAATACATTTTTTAAAACTATAATTATAAGCTTTTAAATATTAAAAGTATAGGCTTTAATACGCTATAATTATAGCGTGTCGCCTGCTATAAGGCGCTATAAGGTCCCTCGTTAGGCGATAAATTTAGCGACCTACCCTATAATAGTCGGACTTTACGTCGCGACTAAAGGGGCCCCACCCTTTAGTCGGGGAAAGCGAGTTGGCCCGCGAAAGCGAGTTAGCCCGTGCTAGAACGCGTAAATTTCCATTTTATATATAATTCCTATAGTAAAAATCAAATAATTTATCTACTATAAAGCCCTGAAAATTAGCTATTATAACCACTATAGCCCGCCTAAGTAACTTACCTAATAATATACTTCTCTGTGATATACTAGAGAAGGATAAGCTTCGTGAGGCTATATAGTTCCTAAAGGAGAACCTAAGAGAGCCTCCTACTACTACTATATACGCGTGCAGGGTAAAGAGTAAAGACGCTATATAGAAAGTATAGTAGAGAGAGAAGAAGAAGATAGAGAGGGGGAGAATATAATAGGGGGAGTAGAATAAGATCTTATATCTAGATTAATATATAGTATTAATTTAGTATACTATATTATATTCGATTAATAGAGGAAAGGGGGCTATAAAGTAGATAATATATAACTATAGTATATAGATATAAATAAAGGATAATAAGATAGCTCTCTCCTAGAAGTAGTTCTTCTAGTAATTAAAGAGTACTCTAGAACTCTATATAATTAATATAAAGCTTATTACGAGCTATTATATTAATCTCTATATCGAATAAAGCCTCTACGACTAGTTTAAGACTTGATATCGACCTATACTTAAGGAAACTAGTATATACTATAGTGATTAGATATATAATATAAACGAAAAGAGGATATAAGTTTATATACTTATTAGGGAGGAAATAGTAGTTCTAATTAGAATTAAGGAGATATATATAGAAATACCTAAAAATCGTATATCCCTTATAATAATCGAATCTATATCTATAGATAATAAGGTAATTTTACTAGTAATAATTATCCCTAGAGTTATAATTATAGTTTCTTAGTTTCACGAAAATATAACTAGTTATAAGGTTATTATAGTCTCTCTTATAAGATATATAAATAAGGGTATTTATATAGTTTAGCTAGACTATTTTATTAAATATAATAACTATAGTCCTAATTAGGAATAATATATCCTCTTAATTAATAAAGTAACTTATTATTAAGTAAACGATTTTATCTTTAAAGTTATATATAATAGGATACGAGTAGTTTAATTCCCCTCTTACTAAACTCACTTACTTTAACTATATAATATAAGTATTTTTAGGGAGTAGAAACACTACTAATAAGTTAATATTATAAACGTGATTCGCTCTTATAAACTAGAATATAACTTATAGTACTTCTTTTATAATCTCCCTAGAATACGAGAAAAGACATTTATAGTTCATATAATTAAACACGCTTTCTAGAATACTAGAATCTAGCCCATTAGCTTTAAAGTAGTATAGAGGAAGCTTAAGTCGCGATATAAAGTCTAACTATTAAGCCTCGTATTACTTAACTACTCGGATTAGTGAACTAGAGGGACTAGATCCTATTAATAGAACACGAAAATCAGAAAACCAAACCCATATTCGCGATATAGACCCGACTATAGTAGTACATATAAGATCTTACGAATTTCGGATTCATTCTCACAGAATCCTAAATTCTATATATTTTACCCTATTTACTAATATAAGTGACTTAGTAATTAGGACCCCCTATTAGGAAATTATAGGTTCTATACGAATCGGGCTCTCGATTAGGTATTCGGCAGCCCTATTTCCTAATTAGGTAATATTTCGGTATTAGGAATAAAACGAGGATATATTAAAGACACTTCACCTATATTAAGCTTTACTCTCAAGCTCTCTCACTACGTCTAGCTTATAACGATATTCTACCTAATTACTTAACTATATCCTATATCCTATATATCCCATGTCCCATGTCCTATACTACCACGTGACGCGGCCGCTTTACTAAGGGAATCTAGATAGAGTATACCTAGGGAAATTTAGGAAGCTAAGCCCTATATAGACTAGCGTATTATAGGGTATATATATACTCCTATAACCTCCTATATTCTAGTCTTCCTTTCCTTAGCTTTAAATCGTCTTTATAAGGGACCTTTTACCTTACTTTCCAAGCCCTGAATACCGTACCTATAATAGTATTTAAAGCTTATTCCCTTTAATCCTATAGAGGATTTCAAATAAACCAAAAAACACCCCTATTTAACTCCGAATAAAGGTACTATCACGATTATAGAACCTCAGAACATAAGCTAAAGCTTTAGAATAATAAGAGCAATGAACTACTCTAGACCCTTATATACTAGTAGTATATTAGAAACCCCCGAAAAAACCCCCCGAAAATCGAAGAATCCTATTAAAGGCTATTCTTTAACTAAGTCCTATAGTAATAGGCACCTATAGGCTAGTAACCTAACTACTAATAGTAAGCCCTACCCTCTTATAGGCCTCATATATACGCTAGTAATGAGACTACTAGGGAGGATATATAGAGGAAAAGTATAATAGGTCAACTTTCTAGGACCTAGGACCCCACGTGACTAGGAAGGATATTAACTTCTCAATAAGCTCCTATTAGATTAGGTTATCCTATTAGTAACCCTTCCTAATCCGAATACCTCGTTAATATTCCGGGAGGCTTTATAGACGAATCTATTAAGGAAGGGCACTCCTCGTTTATTAGAAAAGTCCTAGATATGGATTATCTAATCACCTCTTATAATCTAAATAACTGATTTAAGGACCTTATTAACCTCCTTAAGGATATTAACCTAATTATTAAGAGCTACTAAGACACTACTATAAAGCTAGCTAAATATAAGAAGAGATATAGAGATACTAAGGGTATTTTTGAAAATACTAAGCTCTAGAATACTAAACTCGAGGTAGATATTAAGCGCTATACTATACTCCTTAATTAACTTATACTAGTACTAGCTACTCCTATATAAGCTCCGGAAATAGTCCCTAAAATTGACCCTTAAAGCTATAAAGGATCCCCTACTCTATATATACTATATAGAGCCCCTAGAGTAGTTATCTTACTAGACCTAACCCTCTTCTATAGAGATTATACGGTTTTCGATGACTAGCTAGTCTAAATCAAGAATAAGCTATAAGGAAACACTAATATATACCTAACTAAGGATCTCAAGATTATCTATGTTTCTAGTAGACTTATAGGTAACACCCTCGCCTTAACTAACCCTCGTATAAACTAAGAAAGCCCCTATTAGTATCGCTAGCTCTCGGAGATATACGATTATCTGAATAAGCTATACTCTAATCCTAATAAGCTATAGAACGCCTATTATAACTTTAGAAAGCTTATACTTCACTCTAGTTATATATTTTAGGAGTTCTATACCCGCTTCTTACAACTATTTATAGAAGGTAATATTACTAAATAGCTTAAATAGGAGTTAAATAAGAAGCTCCCGGCTAAGCTCTAGGAATTAGTATATATATATTATAATAACCCTTCCGTCGATATTATCTGCTTTACTTAGTTCTATACTACGAACGATTAGTAAATCCGAGCTTTATATAATAAGGCTAAGGAGTATAAGAAGACGATAATAGGAATAACTAAGCTATCTTCTCTATATACCCTATAGTAGGTAGTTAAGGAAGAGTCTATATCTACTACTATAGTTAAGTATAAACCCCCTCAGAAGCGTAAGTAATACCCTATAATAAGTAATCCCTTAATTATTAAGTACTTTAACTATAACGAGTTTAGTTACTATATCTATAACTACTTATATAAGCGTACTACGGAAACTAAAGTAGCTCTATCTTAGGTTAAGCTAGGCCTATTCCCGCCGGAGGCTTATAGTAGAGGCTCTAATTCTAAAGAGGAACTAGAAAATGAGTACCCCTAGAGAAAGTCTCTACTATAGGGGCTTATAGTATTAATATAGTAGAGATAGACTTGACTTGTCTAATAGGAGGGGATACTCTTATAATACCCTATACTATTAGTATAAATAGATTAGGAATTAAGTCTTCTTCCCTTATTAATACTAGAGCGAATAGATATGCTTTTATTAATACTAAGCTCGCTTAGCTTATAGAGTAATTCCTAGGAGTCGAGCTATAACCCCTCCCTTTACTATATACTATACGAGGATTCGATAATAAACTAGTAGAGTCTACTAAGAAGTATATTAACGTACTACTCTTAATTAATAGACACGCTATTAAGGCACCTATAATTATCCTAAACCTTAGAGACTACGATATTATCCTTAGTAGGAAGTAGGCTATATATATAGATATTCTAGTCGACTACTAGAGATATAGGCTTATATAACCTAAGAATAGTCCTAAGACCGCACGATATAGCTATATTATTAGTACTTCTTAGTAATAGCTAGAGAAGTAGACTAATAAGAAGTACTAAAAGGACGCGAATTATTAGGATACTATTATGAGTTATTCTTAGAAACCCACTATTCTCAAGTAGTCGTTCACCTTCTAAATAGACTAGAGAGAATCGTATAAGTCTATAGAAAAGGAACTTCTATAGCTATAGTAAGAAGCTATTCCTAGAAAGAAGCTAAAGAAGCGGGATAAGACCCTTAATAAGGAATAAACGCTAGATCTAGCTATCCTTACTACTATAGTATTTAACTTCGTAGCTAAGAGAGAAGAGAATATTATTAGCTAAATCTCTATCTATGAGATTAATAAAGAACTTAAAGCCTGTGAATAAGAAGCTATCCCTGGACTAGAGGACTAATAGCTAAGAGAAATAGAACTCTAATAGCTCTAGAAGATATTACCCCCTAAGTTTAAGGAATATACGTCTATTTTCTTAAAAAAGGAATTAAATACCCTATTACTATATAGATTATATAACTATAAGATTTAGATTAAAGGTCTAAAGGGTACTAAGAGTATTAGATATTAATTACTATACTAGTAGTCTACTTAGGAGCTTTAGGAGGTTAAGCGCTTCTTAGAAGATAACTTAGTAAAAGGCTTTATTAAAGCTAGTTAAGCCCCCTTTACCTTACTAGTTCTCTTTATAAAGAAAGCAAATAGAGAACTACGCTTCTATATTAATTTCCGTCGCCTAAATAATATTATATAGAAGGATTAATACTCCCTCCCCCTAATTAATGAGACCTTAAGCTAATTATCTAAGGCTAAGATCTATACTAAGCTTAATATCTATTAGGCCTTCTATTATATAGCTATAGACCCGGACTCTAAAGAACTAATAACTTTCTATACCTACTATAGAATATATAAATGTAATATTCTTTAGGAAGGCCTAACTAATAGCCTAGCTATATATTAATACTATATAAATAATATACTTTTTGAGTACTTAGATGATTTTTGTACTATATACCTAGATAATATCCTAATTTACTTAGAGGACCTAGTAGAGTATAAATAGCACATATAAAAGGTACTTAATAGACTATAGCTAGCTAAGCTTTAAGTAGATATTAAGAAGTTAGAGTTTAAGGTTATATGTACGAAATACCTAGGCTTTATTATCTCGACTACTAGTATTAAGGTAGACCCTAATAAGGTAGAAGTTATATAGAACTAGTAACTTCCTATAATAGTTAAGGGAGTGTAATCTTTCCTAGGATTCTATAATTTTTATAGACACTTTATTAGGGAATATAGATGAACTATAAGACCCCTTACTATACTTACGAAGAAGGGTATTTTATTTAAGTAGATAAAGTAATATAAGGAAGCTTTTAACTTCCTAAAAGGAGCTATAGTTTCTACCCTAATTCTATAATATTATAATATAGATCTTCCTATAATAATAGAAATAGATACCTTAAAAGGAGTCGTTACTAGCCTACTCTCTTAGTAAGACCCGGAAATAGGCCTCTAGTACCCTATAGCCTACTTTTCAAAAACTATACTACTAGTAGAGCTTAACTATAATATATATAATAAGGAAATACTTACTATTATATAAGTACTAGAGGAATAGAGAGTAGAACTAGAAGGTCTTTAGGATACCCCCTTTAAGGTCTATTCTAATTACTATACCTTAGAATACTTTATAACTACTAAGAAGCTCTCACCTAGATAAGCTAGATAGGTAGAGCTCTTATCCCGATACTACTTTAAGCTTATATACTATTCTGGGAAGTCGAATAAATAAGCTAACGCTTTATTAAGGAGATAAGATAAAGTAGACACTTAAGGATAAGTAGAGGAGAAGATATGAACCTAAGTACTCCTCCCTAGAGATAAGATTAACCCTAATATAGTCTATAACCTCTAACTAGTAGTAATACTCTATAAAGTTAGTTTATTAGGCCCCGATCTTAGCCTAAAGAACTAAGCGTATATAGAGGATTACCTAGAAGTAGTTACTACCCCTATTAGAGGTATAATTCCACTAGAAGAAGGTATCCTCTTAGAGGCTTTACTAGTTATATCTTATACTATAGTACTACTAGAAGCTCCCGCTAAGTTTAGTAGTTTATAACTAGTAGATAAGATCCTATAAGATAATTAAACGTCGCCGGAGCTAGATGAATTATATACTATAGTATAAGCTAAGAGTAATATCTAGATACTATAAGATGGACTTCTCCTATACTATAGTAGACTCTATATTACGGACGACGAGATAATCACTAGACTCCCTTTATAGATTACCCTAATCTATAAAGTATACGATAAACCTTTATCTAGATACCCTAGATATATAAAGCTTCGTTAGTTACTTAAGGAACAATATTACTAGCTATTTATAGGTAAAGATATTAATTAATATTATAGTAACTATTACTCTTATAAGAGATTATATATACTACGAAATAAGAAGCCTAGTTTCCTTTACTTATTACTTATTCCTAATTGCCCCTAGTAATATATTACTATAGATTTTAAGAGTTATCTAGAAAGTAAAGTAGGGTATAATATAGTAGCTATATTCGTAGACCGACTATTGAAATACCTAATCACGATACTTATACGAGACACGATTATAGCTAAGTAGCTAGTACCCCTATTTCTATTATATATTATATACTAAGTAAGTATTCTAGAAATAATTATATTAGACTAAGGACCTTAGTTTATCTCTGATTTTTGGAACAAGTTCTATACTAGAATTAGTACTAAGCTTAAGCTCTCTACTACTAATTACCCCTAGATAGATAGCTAGATAGAGATAATTAATTAATACTTTAACTAGAGATTATACCCTTATATTAACTACTATTAAGATAACTAGGATAACTAGGTAACGATTATTAACTATTAATAAGCCTCCCTTTAGTATAAAACTATTAGCTAGTCCCTATTTATAACTAAAAAGGGATATAAACCTCGTACTACTTTTAATTAGAACTCCCCTATAAAGGCTAACTCGCCGAAGGAGAAGCTTAATAGGGATAAAGCTAAGGCCTTAGTAAACTAATTACACGAATTATAGTAGCTCGCTTAGGGTTATATAGAGAAGGTATAAGAATAATATACTATATAAGCTACTAGGTACCGCTATCTAATTAACTTCAAAGTAGGCGATAAAGTATAGGTTATAATAAAGTACTAGAAGACTAATCGCTCGAGCTATAAGTTAGGGAACTAAATAGAAGGCCCCTTCTGTGACGATATTTCACCTAGTCACTTGACTATATCCTATGTCCTATATGTCTCATGTCCTACGCTACCACGTGACGCGGCCGCTTCGCTAAGGGAATCTGGATAGAGTATACCTGGGGAAATTTAGGAAGCTAAGCCCTATATGGACTAGCGTATTATGGGGTGCACATATACTTCTATAACCTCTTATATTCTAGTCTTCTCTTCCTTAGCTTTGAATCGTCTTTATAAGGGACCTTCTACTTTACTTTCTAAGCCCTAAATACCGTACCCGTAATAGTATTTAAAGCTCATTCCCTTTAATCCTATAGAGGATTTTAAATAAACCAAAAAACACCCCTATTTAACTCTAAATAAAGGTACTATCACGATTATAGAACCTTAGAATATAAGCTAAAGCTTCAGAATAATAAGAGTAACGAACTACTCTAGACCCTTACACGCTAGTAGTATATTAGAAACCCCCGAAAAAAACCCCCCCGAAAATCGAAGAATCCTATTAAAGGCTATTTATTAACTAAGTCCTATAGCGATAAGTACCTATAGGCTAGTAACCTGACTACTAACAGAAAGCCTTACCCTCTCGTAGGCCTTATATATACGCTAGTAATGAGACTACTAGGGAGGATATATAGAGGAAAAGTATAATAAGTCGACTTTCTAGGACCTAGGACTCCACGTGACTAGGAAGGATATCGAATTCTCAATAAGCTCCTATTAGATTAGGTTATCCCGTTAGTAACCCTTCCTAATCCGAACGCCTCGTCGACGTTCCGGGAGGCTTTACGGATAAATCTATTAAGGAAGGGCACTCCCTATTTATTAGAAAAGTCCTAGATACGGATTATCTAATTACCTTACATAATCTAAATAGCTAGTTTAAGGACCCTATTAACCTCCTCAAGGATATTAACCTGATTATTAAGAACTACCGAGACACTACTATAAAGCTAGCTAAATATAAGAAGAGATATAGAGACACTAAGGGTATTTTTGAGAATATAAAGCTCTAGAATACTAAGCTTAAGGTAGATATTAAGCACTATACTATGCTCCTTAATTAATTTATACTAGTACTAGCCGCTCCTATATAAGCCCCGGAAGTAGCCCCTGAAATTGACCCTCGAAGCTATAAAGGATCCCCTACTCTATACGTACTATATAGAGCCCCTAGAGTAGTTATCCTACTAGACCTAACCCTCTTCTATAGAGATTATACGGTTTTCGACAACTAGCTAGTCTAAATCAAGAATAAGCTACGAGGAAACGCCGATATATACCTAACTAAGGATCTTAAGATTATCTACGTTTCTAGTAGACTTATAGGTAACGCCCTCGCCTTAACTAACCCTTATATGAACTAGGAAAGCCTCTATTAGTATCGCTAGTTCTCGGAGATATATGATTACCTAAACGAGCTATACTCTAATCCTAATAAGCTATAGAACGCCCGTCGTGACTTTAGAAAGCTTATACTTCGCTCCGGTTATATGTTTCAGGAGTTCTATGCCCGCTTCTTATAGCTATCTATAGAAGGTAATATTACTAAATAGCTCAAATGGGAGTTAAACGAGAAGCTCCCGGCTAAGCTCTAGGAATTAGTATATATATATTACAATAACCCTTCTATTAATATTATCCGCTTTACTTAGTTCTATACTACGAACGATTAGTAAATCCGAGCTTTATATGATAAGGCTAAGGAGTATAAGAAGACGATAGTAGGAATAACTAAACCCTCTTCTCTATATACCCTATAGTAGGTAGTTAAGGAAGAGTCTACGTCTACTACTATAGTTAAGTATGAACCCCCCTAGAAGTATAAGTAATACCCTATAATAGGTGATCCCTCGACTATTAAGTGCTTTAACTATAACGAGTTCAGCTACTACGTCTATAACTACCTATATAAGCGTACTACGGAAACTAAGGTAACTCTATCTTAGGTTAAGCTAGGCCTATTCCCGCCAGAGGCTTATAGTAGAGGTTCTAATTCTAAGGAGGAACCGGAAAACGAGTACTCCTAGAGAAAGTCTCTACTCTAGGGGCTTATAGTATTAATATAGTAGAGATAGACTTAACTCGTCTAATAGGAGGGGATACTCTTATAATACCCTATACTATTAGTATAAATAGATTAGGAATTAAGTCTTCTTCCCTTATTAATACTAGAGTAAATAGATATGCTTTTATTAATACTAAGCTCGCTTAGCTCGTAGAGTAATTCCTAGGAGTTGAGCTATAACCCCTCCCCTTACTATATACTATATAAGGATTCGACGGTAAACTAGTAGAGTCTACTAAGAAGTATATCGACGTACTACTCTTAATCGACGGACACGCTATTAAGGCACCTATAATTATCCTAAACCTTAGAGACTATAATATTATCCTTAGTAAGAAATGGGCTATATATAGATGTTCTAGTCGACTACTAGAGATATAGGCTTATATAGCTTAAGAATAGTCCTAAGACTATACGATATAGCTATATTATTAGTACTTCTTAGTAATAGCTAGAGAAGTAGACTAATAAGAAGCACTAGAAAGACGCGAATCGTCGGGATACTATTATGAGTTATTCTTAGAAACCCACTATTCTTAAGTAGTCGTCTACTTTCTAAATAGACTAGAGAGAATCGTACGAGTCTATAGAAAAGGAGCTTCTATAGCTAGATTAAGAAGCTATTCCAAAAAAGAAGCCAAAGAAGCGGGATAAGACCCTTAATAAGGAATGAATACTAGATCTAGTTATCCTTACTACTATAGTATTTAACTTTATAGCTAAGAGAGAAGAGAATGTTATTAGCCGAATCTCTATCTACGAGATTAATAAAGAACTTGAAGCTCGTGAATGAGAAGCTATCCCCGGACCAAAGGACTAATAACTAGGAGAAATAGAACTCTAATAGCTCTAGAAGATATTACCCCCTAAGTTTAAGGAATATGTGTCTATTTTCTCAAAAAAGGAATTAGATACCCTACCGCTATATAGATTATATAACTATAAGATTTAGATCGAAGGTCTAAAGAGTACTAAGAGTATTAGATATTAACTACTATACTAGTAGTCTACTTAGGAGCTTTGGGAGGTTAAACGCTTCTTAGAAGACAACTTAGTAAAAGGCTTTATTAAAGCTAGTTAAGCCCCCTTTACCTCACTAGTTCTCTTTATAAAGAAAGCAAATAGAGGACTACGCTTCTATATTGATTTCTGTCGCCTAAATAATATTATATAGAAGGATTAATACCCCCTCCCCCTAATTAATGAGACCTTAAGCTAACTATCTAAGGCTAAGATCTATACTAAGCTTAATATCCGTTAAGCCTTCTATCGTATAGCTATAGACCTAGACTCCAAAGAACTAACGACTTTCCGTACCTATTATAGAACATATAAATATAATATTCTTTAGGAAAGCTTAACTAATAGCCTAGCTATATATTAATACTATATGAATAATACGCTTTTCGAGTACTTAGATGATTTTTGTACTATATACCTAGACGATATCCTAATTTACTTAGAGGACCTAGTAGAGTACGAATAACACGTATAAAAGGTACTCGATAGACTATAGCTAGCCGGACTTCAAGTGGATATTAAGAAGTTAGAGTTTAAGGTTATATATATGAAATACCTAGGCTTTATTATCTCGACTACTAGTATTAAGGTAGACCCTAATAAGGTAGAAGTTATACGGAACTAGTAACCTCCTACGATAGTTAAGGGAGTATAATCTTTCCTAGGATTCTATAATTTTTATAGACGCTTTATTAGGGAATATGGATGAATTATAAGACCCCTTACTATACTCACGAAGAAGGGTATTCTATTTAAGTAGATAAAGTAATACGAGGAAGCTTTCGACTTCCTAAAAGGAGCTATAGTTTCTACCCTAGTTCTATAATATTATAATCTAGATCTCCCTATAATAGTAGAGACAGATGCCTCAAAAGGAGTTATTACTAGCTTACTCTCTTAGTAAGACCCGGAAATAGGCCTCTAGTACCCTATAGCCTACTTTTCAAAAACTATACTACTAGTGGAGCTTAACTATAATATATACGACAAGGAAATACTTACTATCGTACGAGTACTAGAGGAATATAGAGTAGAACTAGAAGGTCTTTAGGACGCCCCCTTTAAGGTCTATTCTAATTACTATACCCTAGAATACTTTATAACTACTAAGAAGCTCTTACCTAGATAAGCTAGATAAGTAGAGCTCTTATCCCAATACTACTTCAAGCTCACATACCGTTCCGGGAAGTCGAACGAATAAGCTAATACTTTATTAAGGAGATAGGATGAAGTAGACGCTTAAGGATAAGTAGAGGAGAAGATATGAACCTAAGTACTCCTCCCTAGAGATAAGATTAACTCTGATATAGTCTATAACCTCTAGCTAGTAGTAATACTCTATGAAGTTAGTTTATTAGGCCCCGATATTAGCCCAAAGAACTAAGCGTATATAGAGGACTACCTAGAAGTAGCTACTACCCCTATTAGAGGTGTAATTCTACTAGAAGAAGGTATCCTCCTAGAGGCTTTACTAGCCGTATCTCACACTATAGTACTACTAGAAGCTCCCGCTAAGTTTAGTAGTTTATAACTAGTAGATAAGATCCTATAAGATAATCGAATATCACCGGAGCTAGACGAACTACGTACTATAGTATAAGCTAAGAGCGATATCTAGATACTATAAGATAGACTTCTCCTATACTATAGTAGACTCTATATTATAGATGACGAGATAATCGCCGGACTCTCTTTATAGACTACCCTAATCCGTAAAGCACATAATAAACCTCTATCTAGACACCTTAGACGTACGAAACTCTATTAATTACTTAAGGAACGATATTACTAGCTATTTATAGGTAAGGATATCGATTAATATTATAGTAACTACTACTCTTATAGGAGATCACATGTACTATGAGACAAGAAACCTGGTTTCCTTTACCTATTACTTGTTCCCGATTACCCCTAGTAGTATATTACTATAGATTTTAAGAGCTATCCGGAAAGTAAAGTAAGGTATAATATAGTAGCTATATTCGTAGACCGACTATTAAAACACCTAATTACGATACCTATATAAGACACGATTACGGCCAAGTAGCTAGTACCCCTGTTTCTACTATATATCATATACTAAGTAAGTATTCTAGAGATAATTATATTAGATTAAGGACCTTAGTTTATCTCTGATTTTTGGAACGAATTCTATACTAGAATTGGTACTAAGCTTAGGCTCTCTACCGCTAATTACCCCTAGACGGATAGCTAGATAGAGATAGTTAATTAATACTTCGACTAGAGATTACGCCCTTATATTAACTATTACTAGGATAACTAGGATGACTAGGTAGCGATTATCGACTACTAATAAGCCTCCCTTTAGTATAAAACTATTAGCTAGTCCTTATTTATGACCGAAAAGGGATACGAACCTCGTACCGCTTTTGACTAGAACTCCCCTATGAAGGCTAACTCACCGAAGGAGAAGCTTAATAGGGATAAAGCTAAGGTATTAGTGAACCAATTACACGAATCGTGGTAGCTTACTTAGGGTTATATAGAGAAGGTATAGGAACGATATACTATATAAGCTAATAGGCACCGCCGTCTAATCGACTTCAAAGTAGGCGATAAAGTATAGGTCACAACAAAGCACTAGAAGACTAATCGCCCGAGCTATAAACTAGGGAATTAAATAGAAGGCCCCTTTGAGATTCTAGAGGAACGTAGCTACTCATTCCTCCTAAAGCTACCGGAAACTATAAAGGTTCACCTAGTATTCTATATAGAGAAGCTACGGAAGGACCCTAGAAACCCTCTACTAGGTCAAGCTAATCTAGAGCCTCTACTAGTAGTTCTAGAGGATAGAGAATAGGAATATGACGTAGAATGGATCCTAGCGGTAAAGCTAGTGAGAAAGAGGCTAAAGTACAAAATCTAGTAGGTAAGTTAGGACAAAGATCCTGACTAGTATCTAGCCTTAATACTAAGTAATAGCCCTCTAGCCTTATAACGTTTCTATGAGAAGTATAGCGATAATACCAAGCTACTAGGACCTCCACGTAACCTTTAATACTAGCTAGACTATATAAGAGACGATATTCGACTATAACCACGTAAGGACAATGATATACCTTCACAAGTCACATAACCTCGGACATGTCCGTGATCATGTGATATATATATATACTATAAGAATTACCGAAAATACTAAAAACGATAGGGATAATGACTTTTCCTAAGCTCGAGGGCGAGCTTACTCTAAAGGAGGGGGTAATTGTGACGATATTCCACCTAGTCACTTGACTATGTCCCATGTCCTATATGTCCTATATCCTACGCTACTACGTGACGCGGCCGCTTCGTTAAGGGAATCTAGATAGAGTATACCTAGGGAAATTTAGGAAGCTAAGCCCTATACGGACTAGCGTATTATGGGGTGCACATATACTCCCACAACCTCCTGTATTCTAGTCTTCCCTTCCTTAGCTTTGAATCGTCTTTATAAGGGACCTTCTACCTTGCTTTCTAAGCCCTGAATACCGTACCCGTGACACCTTCGAGATTCTAGAGGAATATAGCTACTCGTTCCTCCTAAAGCTACCGGAAACTATAAAGGTTCACCTAGTATTCTATATAGAGAAGCTATAGAAGGACCCTAGAAACCCTCTACTAGGTTAAGCTAATCTAGAGCCTCTACTAGTAGTTCTAGAAGATAGAGAATAGGAATATAATATAGAATAGATCCTAGCGGTAAAGCTAGTAAGAAAGAGGCTAAAGTATAAGATCTAGTAAGTAGGTTAGGACGAGGATCTTAACTAGTATCTAGCCTCGATACTAAGTAATAGCCCTCTAGCCTTATAACGTTTCTATAAGAAGTATAGTAATAATACCGACCTACTAGGACCTCTATATAACCTTTAATACTAGCTAGACTATATAAGAGACGATATTTGTCTATAACCATATAAGGATAATGATATACCTTTATAAGTCATATAACCTCGGATATATTCGTAATTATATAATATATATATATACTACTATAACTACCGAAAATACTAAGAATAATAGGGATAACGACTTTTCCTAAGCTCGAGGGCGAGCTTACTCTAAAGGGGGGGGGTAATTGTGACGATATTTCACCTAGTCACCTAACTATATCCTATATCCTATATATCCCATATCCTATATCCTACGCTACCACGTGACGCGGCCGCTTCGCTAAGGGAATCTAGATAGAGTATACCTAGGGAAATTTAGGAAGCTAAGCCCTATATAGACTAGTGTATTATAGGGTATATATATACTCCTATAACTTCCTATATTCTAGTCTTCCCTTCCTTAGCTTTAAATCGTCTTTATAAGAGACCTTCTACCTTGCTTTCTAAGCCCTAAATACCGTACCCGTGATATAGCCCTTTTTAGTACTCTTCCCTCTACCTAATTACCTAATTCTCCTCCTTCTCTAGCTCTATTCTCACGTGCTTACTCCTTAGCTACTCTCTTTATAGATACTCTTCTAGCCTTCTAAACTAACGTAATTAAACCACGATTATTCTCCTTTACTACTACTTTAGGGAGGGTAATTCTATCTTTCTTATAGGATCTACTAGTAATAGGTAATTCAAGATAAGTTAATTAGGAGGTGATTTTATTAAGGGCACTATATAGCTAGAGAGTAGTAAGCTCCCCGTACTTAGTCGTTAAGCGGTAGCCCTATTTTTAATTAGCTTTTATTAAGAGTATACTCTTAGAAACACATAATTTTAGAGTCTTTCCTAGAACTCTCACTAGAATCCTTACTAATTCTATACTAAATTAGTATTACTTTAGGATCTAGAGAGTTATAATCTCTTGAATATTATATTTAAGAGCCTTAGAATTCGCTCTCTTTACTATATTCTCCCTCTATTTTCTTATATACTCTATAACCCTCTTAGTTAATTTAGATAAAATTATCTCCTTAACTACTTCCTCCTTAATAAAGAAGCTATGTTCTCTACTCCTAGAACTACTATTCTCATTACTCTCAACCTCTCCCTATATAGCTCCTAGGACTACACGTGTACGGCGAGTACTCTCCCTATAATCCAGGAAATTAGTAAGTAGCTTTCGTTTAAACTAGACCTCATATAGCGTACTCCCCCTAGAAAGGGCCGGTGTAACTATAGTATTAATTACCTATATGATTAAAAGAAGTAGCTATAGCTAGGATTAGATACTAGTATCTACTCGTATAGCCTATAGTCGTTTCTTAAAGATTTAATTAATAACCTTAATAGAGCCTTGTGATTAAGGATAGTAAGCTCATTCACGGATAATCTTTATCCCTCTTTGCTTATAGACCTTAATAACTTTACCTTTGAACTCTCCTCTATTATTATAGGCTAGGATAGAGATATACCTATTATTATTAAACTATTTACTAAGCTCGTTCGTAGCTTCGTCTATAGTTTTAGCCTTAAGCTCATAGATCTATACGAACTTAGAAAAGTGGCATTTTAATTACTAGATCCACTAGTATTCTCTGTCCGGATCATACTATAATAGTATTAATGAAGTATAGATAAAAAGGTTCGGAATTTACGAAAATCGCAGGAATCGCGAAAATTATAGGAAAATTATAAGAAAAGCTCAAAAACGCACGAAAATCGCGAAAATCGCAGGAAAAGCTTAAAAATATAGGAAATGCAGGAAATATAGGAAATACAAGAAATACAGGAATATAGGGGTAAATCACATGACTTAAGGGACACTTACACGAAAATCCATTAAATCCAGAACTATATACTCGCTAGGATAATGAGATTAGATAAGTGTAATTACTCCCTTATTATTCTTCTATGTCTTTTCCTTATTATAGTAAGTATAGTAGGCACTTATCTAAGCGTAGTCGTCACGGGATGAGCTATACTAAATTCGTCTTATATACTCAAATATAGTATTAAAGGCTATTATATAATTAGTATAAAAATTAGTAAACTCAAGGGGTACTTATACTTACTTACGTATATTAATTTCTCATAAGTAGTAGTTAAAATCTCAAAGGTATTATTATAGTAGAGAGTATAGCGAGCTAGAATAATCTTATTATAGCGAGTATCGTAGTATTCCTTACGATATACCTAATTATCCTAAAGCTTATATAGCTAGGATTTATACTTAATATTAGCTTAATAGTATTTCTCTACCTTTATTCTACTAGGGAGCGAGGTATTAGAATTTTGTAACTACTATCTAATATCTATATATTTCCTAGTAATAAGAATTTTCTTACTACTACCCTTAGTAAGCCTTTAATCCCACGTAGCTTAATCTTTAGCGGACTAATTATTAGTAGGCTCTTTAGTAATAAGGGAGGGCAAGAACTAAGTACTAGAGGAATATACTCCTAGTATAGTAATATTAAAATATTACTCTACTCGGCTATAGATATACTCACGAGGCGTATAAGGGGCTAGAGATAAATGAAGGGTTAAAAGAGACATATTAGAAGTAAGGTAATTAATTAGGAAGTATATAGAATTAGTAATTATACTTAGAAAGTAGGTGCTTATACTATGAACTATACTATAAACTATGTACTATGAACTATATCTAGGTAATAAAAAGGAGTAGAGGCCTTATATATATCTAGAAGCTCTAGAGAAGTGTCTTTACCCTTATTATATACTAAGAACTAAAGGGTTTTAGCTATTAGTTTTAAGGATATATTAATTATATACTAAGAACTAAAAGGTTTTAGCTATTAGTTTTGAGGATATATTAATTATATACTAAGAACTAAAGAGTTTCAGTTATTAGTCTTAAGGATATATTATTATATACTAAGAACTAAAGGGTTTTAGCCTCCTTAAGCCCGAAACTTTAATATTATATAATTAATTAATCGGGACCTACTATAGCTTATGAATCGTATTCCATATCCTATTAATTAATTAGAAGGCCGATTAATTAATCGTAGCACCCGATTCCTAATTCGCTCGTATTAACTAATAAGTTAGATTATCCTCCCTCTCATACTTATAACTCCTTCATTTACTCCCTCTCTATTAAAACGAAGATCTCTAGTAAAGTAATTAATAAGACGAAGAATAAGGAGGGTAAAGGAGGTAATTAATGAGGTAATTAAACCTCTAGAGACTCTTATAATTAGTAGATAAAGGAGTAAAAGGAAGCTATTTCATAATAAAGTACTTATAAAGGGTTTAGCTAATTAGAAGGCATAGATATAATACAAATAAAATAACTATTTTCGAGCTTTTCGTAAACTGAAAATCGATTTTACGTGATGTTCGTGGCTATAGTTCTAAGGAGTCTAAGGACTAAGTATAAGGTACCTAAATTTAGGCTTGTTTCCCTACTAAACACAAGTCACTAATTCTCCCCTATAGGACTACACTATTACAAACTACTATATTTACGATTCTATTAATACTAATAGCTTTAGAGGGCATTAGGAACCTAATTTCAGTATTAAAGATCAAGTTTTAATAGGAGTTTTAATAGTTATTAAAGAAGAATCAAAAATCGCGATTTTTTGGTTAGGCGGAATGGGGGTGTAGGCGGTTGGTGGGTGAACCCTTCTAGAGCCTTCTCCTTGATGATTCCAAATGAGTCTCGGAAAAGAGTGCAATAGGATATAGATGGGCAATGGCATGACTACAAAGGCGAGAGCTGAGGACTGCGACGTTTGAAGCCCAATCGGTGCGGGCAACAGCTTCCTGGCTCTCTGGTTGGCGGATTTTTGAAAAGCGGCGATTTTCATTTAGTATCTGTAGTAAAATAACTTGTTTGCTGGTACATACGACCATAGACTGGGGAGAAATGGGCATCCCGTCCGCTCTGCCATACACAAGCCCCAGATCGGCAGATTAGTAGTTGGGTGGGTGACCACCAGCGAATACCTGCTGTTGTATGTTTTGCTTTTTCGGTCCCTTTCCTTTTTTGCTTTTGAGAAATACTCACGTTTTCTAATTGCAGTGGCTCCCCTCGTTCAAGTTTTTGGCCGAAAACTGAGAGACCGGGATCGCTGAAGAAATAGCCGAGGGCCTGGGATTCAGGCGTCGCTGGAAACAATTCTAATCTTGTAGATTGCAACCGGCTAATGGTTCTGAATCTTCTTGTGGGCCTTGGATATCCTCAAATTAATCTTGAGGAGACCTTGATCTGTTGAGATATCCTGGCCAACGTGGCCCCAGTAAGAGCGAATAGTCTCAATTTAGCTTGGTCGTGGGCTCGATGTTGAGGAAGTTTTCCTGCATAGTGAAGAATGCTGTTGCATCTTCCCTCTCTTGCATATACTCCATTTCACTGTGTGGTGCCATTGGTGACCAGCACTGGGTTTTGCTTGTAATTTCGGCACTACTCCACTCCCAAGATCCGAGTTGTTGAACATCCTTATGAAGTTATATACACTTTCAATGGGGCTAATAATAGGATTAACTATTGATAGTTTATAGAAGCTCCGCCGTCGACAATCAGATTCTGCCCGGAAACGTATCTAGACAAGTCTGAAATGAAGAAAACAACTGGCGCCGCAATGTCAATTGGTTTCCCTAGCCTCCCCAATGGCACCCTCGATTCCATCATTGCTCGCTTCCCACCTGCCTCCAAGTCCTTCTTATTCATCGCCGTTTCTGTTGTTCCTGGGCTCACAGCATTGAAGCGAATGCCATGAGGACCCAGAGCCACTGCACAGCTATAAGTCATCCCCAGCAATGCCGCTTTCGTAGGACTGTAGTGCGTCAATTGACTCGATCCCAATGTAGCTGTGATTGAAGCAATTGTGACTATCGAGCCGCCAGACTTCTGCTTGATTATTTGCTCTGTTACCGCTTGCGTTAGGTGGAAAGGGCCAGCGAAGTTGACAGCCATATGCCGTCCAAGCTGCTCACGAGTCACGGCGTGGAAATCCGCGAACTGGCATATTCCCGCGTTGTGCACCAGTGCATCTACTTCTCCAAATGCGCCAACTGCTGCTTGAACAATACTAGGACGCAATGTCAGAAAATATCACAAAATTATATCAGATGACTGACGAGACAGGAGTGTCTACCTTTGGCCAGCTCCTGGATCTGTGGTATCTGAGCCTACCGCTATGTATCTCTGTCCTTTTCCGTAATGCGATGAGATGTTGGTTTCTGTATAGATTGTGTCGAGCTCGGATTTCAAGGTTGCGATGTCTCCTTCAGACTGGGTGTTCCCAATATGGTGCAGGACAATTCGTGCCCCATGCCGAGCACATTCAAGAGCCGTAGCCCTTCCAATGCCACTGCTGCACCCGGTTATGCTAGCCACATAGTTAGTGCTGTTTTATAACTTGTAGGTGTGTTAATATTTTTGCAGGGAGGAAGCAGGGGAGGATTTACGCTACAACTTTATTCGCAAGTAATCGAGAGGACAACATGGTAGGCACTGTTGACGTAGACAAGTCCACAGTTAGTATTCTAATATCAATTGGAGACAGGAGCTGTCTCCAAAATCACTTCCCGAGTTCCGGCTTTAAGCAGGAGGGAAGGTGTCTTGACGATTCGGAATCTGGATTCCAATGTACCCCGCACCGATTCATGGCTCGCTTACCTCAGGGAAAGCCCGCAGGGTCCACCCCTTTTCAGCTCGGCTTCTTCGTCTTCGTTCCACGGCTATCTAGTTTTGGGCTTGAAAATGCACTAATTCAAATGATGAACAGAGTTGCCGCGGTCTCTCTCTCCCTCTAAACTACTTTCAATTGTCCCAGACTAAGTTACCGAAACCAAGAAATAAATTTCAGCAGTCACGTTTAGTGCCAAATGAGGTTTTGTGGGGACCCCAGAGTTGCACTCTACACAAATCCTGGGTCCTTTGTATAAGACTCCCCTATTCCTTGTGCATCGTTATGACACATCGTGCTGATCCTACTTCATATTCGCATTTATTCATCTCTTCAACGAAATGGTTTTCCTTCACAATCTTCAAGGAAGGGCCTTGACTATCGCCATCACCGTCACATGCGGCACAGGCTTCCTCCTATTCGGCTATGACCAAGGAGTCTTTGGGGGTCTCCTATCCAACAATGCCTTCCTTGGCACGTTCGGCAAGCCCAATAATACCATTCAAGGTCAGATTGTGTCAACCTACGACATCGGATGTATCCTAGGGGCGATTTCTTCAATCTTCCTTGGTGACAAGCTTGGTCGAAGACGAAGTATCCTCTCGGGATGCTGCTTGGTTATCATCGGGGGCACAATTCGTAAGTGTTAAGGAGAGCCCTTCCTAATTTGGATGGCTTCGTGGTTTGACCCCAATTGTTCCAGCATTCTTGAAGTAATAAGTACCAACCATTTTCTGACTCGTCCGTTATTCAGAGTCCGCCTCTTATCACTTGCCACAGATGATTATCGGAAGAATCGTAGCAGGCCTCGGAACCGGAATGAACACAACTGCCATCCCGATGTGGCAGTCAGAGACCTCCCAAGCCAAACAACGGGGGAAACTCATCATCATTCAACTTGTCCTCGTCCTGGGAGGTATCGTCATTACCAACTGGATGAATTTCGGTTTCACATACGCGCCAGACAGCCAAGTCAGCTGGCGCTTCCCTCTTGCTTTCCAGGACTTCTTCGCAATCTTGACCATCATTTTCATTTCCTTCCTCCCCGAATCACCACGATGGCTCGTCATGAAAGGTCGCAGAGACGAAGCAAGAGTCATCATTGCTCGTCTACTTGCAAAGCCACAAGATGATCAACAAGTTATCGACGACCTCAGCGTCATTTGTGATTCGGTTGCTCGTGCTGAGGAGCACGGGAACTTTGGATGGCGTGAGGTCTTCCGCAATGGCAAGAAGCAAACTTTGAGACGTATCTTGCTTGGAGCTGGACCCTCATTCATGCAGCAAATGGGAGGAACCAACGTTGTGGCTTATTACCTACCAGTTGTATTGGTCCGCTCATTCGGCTTCACGAATCGACTTGCACTTATTCTGTCGGCATGCGACTCGATCTCTCTCATGTTCTGGGGTTCAATGGCTACCTTCCTCATTGAGAGGGTGGGTCGAAAGAACTTGATGTTGATGGGTGCTTTCACACAATCGATTTGTTTCTGCATGGCTGGCATGGGTCTGAGTTTCAATACTAATCGGGGGTCCATATTAGCCGTAACTTTCATTTTCCTATACTATGTCGTCTACGTGCGTACATCCCAGAAGACACATCAAGAAAGAGCTAACACTTCTAGGGCCTCTCGTTCTTGTCTATCCCGTTCATGTATCCGTCCGAGATCAACTCACAACACATGCGTAACACAGGCTCCTCAGTAGCTATGGTTGTGAATTGGCTCTTCGTATACGTTGTGGTGTTGGTAGGTTGCTCCTCCTCCTTCACTCTAAACAATCAATTTTTCTAACACACTTAGATTACACCAGATGGCATTGCCAATCTCGGTTGGAAATTCTACATGATGTTCGGCATCATCAATTTCTGCTTTCTCCCCATCATCTGGTATTTCTTCGTTGAAACCGCCGGCCTGTCTCTCGAGGAGATTGATCGGCTGTTCGAAATCAAGTATGACAACCCGGGTATGTCTTACAAGGAAGCTACCAAGCTTGCTCAGGCGGAATTTGCAGCACTCATGCACGCCCAAGACTCGGAGAGAGATATGGAGAAGGTTGGTGGATATACGGCGGCTGTTGAAGACGTCACGTCAGAAGGATCAAAGTAGTGCCTTGTGAGAGGGGAGGGGGCGGGTTTGCTATGCACCAGGTGATAGAGAACTGTAAACTCCCTGGAGTGTGCATCTTTAAATTGTCTTTCGGACTCAATTTACAACTTGAGTTCAGCGCTCACACTTGCGAGCTTCATTTCTATGCCATATCAGCGCTATATATAAGGAGTATATCTTCGAAACATAGACTAGCTGTCTAGCTCAGATTAAACATCATTCAAATGAGATTCCTTTAGTAACATTTTGTGGCTTCGAAACAAAGTCCCTCTTCGACAATGAAGTTTCAATGTCCCGCGCCAAGTTGAGTATTACAAATACCCCCTGTCTAAGTGTTGCTGCCTTTTAGCATATACTTGAAATACAAGCTTAAAGGTATAATTTATCGTGGGCGGAGACGGTGATATATGCTGTCTGGGAGGAGAAGTCAAATGTGAATATGCGAGTAGGAGCATGCGAAGGAACTGTTACTCTTGAAATAGAAACTAGGAATCAGAAATTGAGAGTTTGGTTCAACTGGGAGATTCTTCTTCTTAGAGGTGGAGATCAAGGCATTCGTCTTTCTATGATGGATAAAATCAATCTTCATGCAAAGCAAGCTCTAGCATCACAACAAGGACGCTGAAATTAATGAATAGCAATTGCATTGGCAAAGCTTGCAATTCCACCTGCATTCATTAGTCGAGTCCAAGGCGCGAAAAACCAAGGAATCCTTACCAGGCATGTTTAAAGGGGTACTCATAAAAAAGAACGACCACCTCTGCTTCTCCTTACATTGCTTCGCAAGTGCCTGAAGACGCTATATCAGCCGATCAAATCCCCAGTCAGTTAGGCTAGCATCTTACCTCAAGATCAAACATCTCTCCAATAAGCACTCCCCACGAACCCAGCAGGAACTCATGCTTCCACACAGTTTAGCTGAAGGGGTTTGAAAGTCTGAATACTGCAGTAGGGGAGGCCTTACCAGAGCCCACTGCTTCGGCGGCCAACATTCCCACGCTGGCGCGTCTCCAGCCACAGCAGCAAAATACCTGTTCTAATATTAGCCCTTACTATCCCCTCCAAAGCTCAACATACAAAGAGCCGAGAGCAACGTACGAATCATGCAACCAACTCTTCATCTCCTCTGTCTGCGCAGCCCCCGCCAAAGTCGGATGCAGCGACCCCGCCTCATCCAACTTCTTCGGGTCAGACTTCTCGTACTCATAATAGGCGGCCGTATAGCCGCTTCGAATCAGCAAAATATCGCCAATCTGGAACTTCACGTTCTGCGCTTTGGCAACGGCGAGCAAGTCTTCGAGCTGAATGGCGTGAGAAGTGAACGGATCATATGGTTTGCCGGTTTGTTGACACCAGCTGTAGTAATCGAGCAGCACGCCTCGACCTACGATCCCGTGGTTTGAGACGGCTTGAATACCACATCTTGTGCCTGTGTCTCCTGTTAGCTAAGATTGAGCGAAGCCATGGGGTTTGAAGGAGATGGGTTTTGGGATTGATACCGGAAAGCACTTCCTCGGGCGTGAGATCGTTGTAGAATTTTCCCTGGGTTTGATGTCCATAATGGCGGAAGCCATCCCACTGGCTTCCAGACTGGATGTTCATGTCCAGCCAGTCGTCAAAAACCATGGGTCCATCGGGATGGTTTGCAACACGGTGTTGGCAAGGAGCGCGTCCGAACGCTGGCTTGGTTGGTAAATTCATGGGCCAGTTGAGAGACACAGTATCTCCGTCTCGAATCTCCGATTTCTGTGCAGAGAGGATGCGGGTCGGAGTCAAGAGGTTGATGCGTCCAATCTGTGAGCTTCATCAGGGCTTGAAAATTGAGGAAGAGGTATTCCAATGTTTACTTCGTCCTCTTTGCCCCATATCCATGCAGTTTCTGGATATGGGTCCGCGCCGTTAGATTTCTTTACTTCCTCTAAGGTAGGAAGTCCCTTGGGGAATTTCCGCATGGCAACGTCCATTATGGGTTATGATGACTTCAATTTTAATGATGAGTTCTAAGTTGACGAGAAATGCAGTATCTTCAATGTATTCTTCTGCTTCTGATAGCTTGAAAAGTCGGGTTGCGGGGTAAATTATAGAAGGCTGTGTTTATTCTCGGCTTCACATCCAACATCCCTGCACACGGGATTGCTTTTCCGAGACCGTTTGAATCATTTGAGGCGCAAAGTTCATTTCCAAAGTAGATTCTCACGGTTTTTAATCTTCGAAGTCCTAATGAAACTACAATTACCTGTTTGGACCAATATAGGGCTCCGCAGCAATCCTTAAGCACTGATATTAGAAAAAGGGGGTCCAGCATGGGCTTCAAATAGCCGAGATCCCCCTATATAAGCGAGTGGGCGCTCGCTGTAAGCCAGTAACATTTGGCCTTCTTACATTCCCCTTATTCCCCGCCTCTCCAGATATATACTTATTTCTATACTCGGATCTCTGGGACAGTTGACACGAAATAGCACCATATCAGCGATTCACCACCGACTTCGCACCTGACGTCAACAACCGCATTCCTTGTCACAATGGCACAAGCTGTAAGTTCTCGCACTCACTTCCCTTCGGAACCTAAGCTAGCTACGGAAGAGCCATGGCTTAGATAAGTTCATCCAGAGTACCCCCAGCAGGGTCATCAACCACGTCGCAGTCTCCGTCGCAGACATCGACGTTGTGGTAGCCTGGTACACGAAAGTAATGGGCTTCCAGCTCATCGGCAACAAAATCCACGAAATCCGGCGCTCAGAAACGCCCGACGCAGCCATCTTCGGCATCTACCCACAGTCGCTGAACGACGTCAAAATTGCCTACATGTCAACTGGCAACGGCGTCGGGTTTGAGATCTTCGAATTCACGAACCCCTCTCACACACAACCGGAGAGGAGTTTTGAGTATAACCGAGGCGGTTTCTTCCATGTTTGCGTGACCGATCATGATCCCGAGTCATTGGTTGAGCGTGTGGTGGTGGAGGGCGGTTCAAGAGTGGGGAAGCTGGTTAGGCTTGTGGATGGAATTAAGTGTGTTTATGTGGCGGATCCGTGGGGCAATATTTTGGAGATCTTGGACACGTCTTTTGAGAGACTGGCTACTGCTTCGGCATAACCAGATGCATGTCGTTTCCTTGCAGTTTAGTCAAAGAATTTGTATCGGGGACATTTTGATATACATGTTGTGAGGGAGCCCGGCACGGGTCACAGGGGTCAAAGCCTGTAAGCCACTCACTGAAGCCGCTTCAATCACTGCCCAGCGCCGCAACCACAGCACTGGGAGCCGAACCAATTCATGGGCGTGACTGCATGTTGACAGGCTTTCACTCCTGTATTTTGTCGGTAACTCCCACCTCCCACTCTTGACTCAACCCCCTGACACAACCATCTACATCTCGGATTCCTATTCGATTTCAACTAGGCCGGGCTGAGAAAGACAGGCTGCAGCCTCGTCTATGCGGTACAGCGTAACACCTATGATAAAGATACAACACCACCCTTCTTCAAAAGTCTCACGCTCTCAACACTGAAACACAATGTCTCCGAAACACCCCATCTGTACCAAAACCTTTACTCTGAACAACGGTAGGGCTTCGAAATCATTCCAACCTGCTCAATTCCCTTTTCAAAATCACTGACTTCCATCAGGCCAAGAAATCCCCGCCGTAGGCCTAGGAACATGGCTAGGTATCTCCATCTCCATCCCCCTCGCCATCCCCCAACCCTCACATTCCGAATTCATCCCTCACAGGCTCCACATCCCCCTCCCCCTCCCAAGCCACTGAGCTCCACGCCTCACTCTTGAAAGCCCTCTCAAATGGCTACCGCCTCATCGACACCGCCCAATACTACGGCATAGAATCCATCATTGGCTCGGCGATCCTCGCCTCGGGAATCCCACGCTCAGAAATAACAGTCGTGACAAAGTTCTGGGGAGAATGGCATCACGACCCCGCTTCCGCGCTCGAAAAATCCCTCTCCTCACTCGGCCTGGGATACATCGACATCTTCTTGATGCATTGGCCGAACGCCATTCGTATAGAAAAAGATGGGAGGGAGACGAATTTGGGGATTGATGAAAGTCCGACGTTTTTGGAGACGTGGAAGATGATGGAGGGGTTGGTGGGGCCGAGTTGTAGGGGCATTGGGGTTAGCAATTTTACAGAGAAGACACTGCAAGCTTTGATTGATGGGGGTGCGAAGATTTTGCCGTGTGTTAATCAGGTGGAGTTGCATGCTTTTAACCCGAATTTGAAGCTTGTGCCTTGGAGTAAGGAGAGGGGAATTCATACGATGAGTTGGAGGTGAGTAAATCCTTGTGTGGTAATTTGAACTTGGATGCTGAATGCTGATACTCATGTAGTACACTGGGAGGTTTCTACCCTGGCGTCGAAAACGAAATCTTCACACACCCACTTTTCAAGAGCATCGCCGCTGCCCATGATTGTGCAGTAAGCGTCGTATCTTTATCATGGGCAGTCCAACGAGGCATCACCATCATCCCGAAATCGAACTCAGATGCTCGTGTTGCTGAGAACATTCGCCTCGTGGATCTGAGCGAAGATGAGATGGAGAAGATGAACAATGCACATAAGACCATCAAGCAGATTCATCTCGTGGATTGGATCACAGCTATTCGCGGGAAGAGGGAAGATGGCACTCAACTGGTCATGGGCTGGACGAAAGAGGACTTTGGATGGGAGGATAAGGAGGGGAATTGGCTGCCGTGAGTGGATAAGTGATGTTCGGTGCTGGGGAGGGAATGGTATTATGGGCGAATGGCAGAAGCAATGAGTTGAGCAAATATCATTTCCATGTTACATATTGATGTTCAAACAGTTTTGTAAGGTGGCCTTGGGGGTCGCTCCAACCTAAATGCCCCTCGCTCTGCTCAAAACTCCTTTTGGCAGACATGCCAACTCCAGCCTGCGCGAATCCCATTTTAAGACATAGGTAAGCTCCTTCAACGATGCATGTCACAGAACCGAACTCATTGCAAAACCCCAACCGATGGGAAGTTAATTAAGTTGGGGAACATTGATCCATCACCCATCAATGCAGGATCGAACGGCATCTCAAACAAATTCGAAAGCATGGGGTGAGTCTGCCAAGGGTCATATCCAAAATTCGCCTCCTCTGCACCCAGGAAACCAGGTGTGGCACCCATGGCATACTCAGCCATCCCGGTGGGGCTCTCCATATCAGCATTCTCCGCATCTGGTGCACCCCGTAAAAGATTATCAAACAGCTGCATGACCCAAGGCGATGGATCCCACGATTCTCGTGACTCGTGAAGTACCATTTGGCAGTTGTTTAATGCAGCTCGACTAAATTCCCTAACCATGTTTTGTGCGCTCTTCATCTGAGTATAGAAGACCACTTCTGCAAGAAATATTCCGTGGAATAGCTCATGGGGCATCAACAAGACGTCGGATTTGGTGACGATCTTGCAGGCCATCGTGGAGATGCGCTGTGCTGCGGTCTGGGAAATATCATCCGAGTTGATCGAAGTCCCATCCTGGGAGCGATTTAGGTGTGTGAGAATCAGATGATGGTTGTACAAGATGGCTAGGGTGGACGAAAATATATTCATGCCTGTGCTATTATCGGACCAGCGCAGGTTGTGAGGGAGTTGGGCTCGCCAGCCGCTCAGGCTTTCATGCAGCACCGCACTGGTAGTATTGGGTTTTTGAGGAGAAAAGCGGGAATTGACGATCTCTCGTAGTACCAGCGAAAGTTTGGACATCTGAATCTGATAATTGGCGAATGAAGGCCGTTGTGGATTGGACATGAAGTCTGGAGAATTGCCATCATGTTCGAAGTCCTCAGCTGTTAGTGGATCTGTGTCACATTGTTCCAAGTTGATCCGAAAGGGTCGGCCGACCAGAGCAGCACAGGAAGTGTCTCTAATTATAAGTATCCACCATATCCTTTTCAAGAGACTCCTATCTTGAGGTTTCATGTTCGTTGTTGCCATCGAACGATGAATCCCGAGAGTTTCGGCGATCGTCACACCAGTGCCAATCCACGAGTAGAAATTCCAGTAATTGTTCGGACCGCCTCCCCAAAATGTGAGGAAAATAACGCTTTGCAGTACGACAAGCTTGTTGACTTCGTAACCATTGTCGAAAAGTGCTTTGGATTTTCTGTAAAATAAGAAACGAGCCTGTTTCCTCGAGCTGAAACCAGCTCGATGCAGGATGGAGAGCGGACAGTAAGTTGCGGATATGAAACACATGGCGTGTAACAAGATCCAAGGTATTTTGTTCATTAGATGTTGCTGTTGAAATTCGTGGCGATTGACAATCGGATACAGAGGAAACACTCGATCGAGGAAAACAGATACCAAAGCATCAAGAACGCTCTTTTCGGGAGCCTCAAAAGTACCTTTCGCCTCCAACGCAGCGATGTCTTCTGGGAGCATGTGCTCGGGACGACTTCGTTGTGAGGTGTCGGTACTTGCATCGTTCTCCGGGCACGGGGGACCTGGATAATGAAGCTTCTGCTTTCCTCCGTCCCTCAAGTCTTTCAACACAATGGAGAGGGGGAATGATTCACCAAGATAGGTAATGCTGCACTTGTCGATGACAGCTTCCCCATGCTTCCGACCCTCCAAGAAATGGTCGAACATGGTTGTCCATGAAATCTCGCGATACGATGAGTTGCTCATCTCGGTGTCTCCGGACCCAGGTGATGCAATTCCATGACTTGCAGGTGTGGTGAGGGCTGTTGACGGCGGAGCTTGCTCCAGGGCATCAAATGAGTGCATCTCATCTTCGGAAAGATGGTTGGGGGAATTCCGACTTGAGTTCATATTTTCTTCTTGATCCTGAGTCTGCACATGGACAGTAGTGTTGTCATGTGAGGCAGCTGCTCCTTGGGAAGGCGGACTTGAGGTACGAGGAACGACTTCCTTATCTCCTTCCTTTTCCGAGCCTGACGTCTTTGTTTGGGAATTATTTTGGTTCTTCTTCCTCTGATAAATCCCCCGCCGTGATTGTATCAGGGCGCAGTCATTCCTCTTACCCTGTTCGCATCTGGTACATGGAATTCCGCGCTCGATCGCATCACATTTAACACGCTTCTCATTGCAGCGGCGACATGCTTTTGCAGCTCGAAATCGTTTCGTCCTCTTAGACTGGGATTCTGATTGAGATTGCCCCTGCGGCTGGGGTTGAGCCTCGGTGGCAGGCTCTGGCATATCTGACTTTTAAGGCAATGAAACTAACAATGTCCACCAACGTCAGCAATCAATGTTACAAGGAGCTCAAAGTCGTTGAGACACGTACGCCAGCGTCCTTTCATCATGACATGAAGAGCTGGAGATGGAAAGATTACAAAACAGGGTAGGGAGCCGAGAAATGGAATTTGGTTCTCGGAAATTGGGAAAGCCGTCAGTCCCCATCGTGGTGCGGGGTACGGGGTCTGCGGGGCGTGCCAATACTCTGGAGCTCCCAAAGAGTGGGGTGGGGATTTAGTGGCAGTAGTAGGCAGCTAGCGCTCAGCTACCAAGATAGGGGCCAGGACAGGGAAGCATATAACCGAACTCTGGGCTAGACTTCCTCGACCTGCATGTGAACACATAAATTTATATACCTTCTCAGTTGGCGGAATTGCGTAGCTAAAATGCTCTCCACCCATGCTACTGTCAATCCATAGCAGCAAGTCATAAATTTCAGACCTAAAATTGTTTGTTTAGCAAGGTCGGGACCAGTTCATATCATCACCACATATCACTGCAAACCCGCAAGCACTTTCTGCCACTTTTCATTGCTCCTTCTTTGACTCAAGAACTCAGAGATGGCAGTTGAAACTGCGCCAGTACGCGCACACTTAAAAGCTCTGCGGCTCCACGGCCGGAAGAACATTCAACTCGACAATGTTGCCCCGCGGTAAATTATTTCCAAAGCTCTGCACAGCGCAAGAGTAATCTGCTAATAATTGGTAGAAAGTGTGGCCACGACGAAGTTAGATTGCAGATCGCCTTCTGTGGCATCTGTGGCACAGATATCCACGAATATCTTGGGGGCCCTATTTTTGCTCCTCAACCCGGGATGAAAAATAAAGTCACAGGAATCGAGCTTCCCGTGATACTTGGGCACGAGTTTTCCGGAACCGTCATTGAGCTTGGCCAGAGCGTGAAGAGTCTCAAGTATGGCCAGCGAGTCATCGTCAACCCCGCCCTGGACGAGCGACACTTGGGAATGAAACCCTGTAGCCCTTGTCAGACGGGTTGCTACAATATCTGCAAACGTTCCGTTACCTATGGGCTGAGTGCTGAAGGAGGCGGATTTTGTGAACAATCAGTCGTCAAAGCAACCAGCTGTATTCCACTACCAGACTCAGTATCTCTGAAGGTGAGGGCTTTATCTGAACCCCTGGCAGTCGCCTGGCACTGTATCCGCGTCTCGGGATTCAAACAAGGCCAGACAGCCCTCATATTGGGCGCGGGGCCTATTGGACTCGCGATTTTGTGTCTCCTTAAAGTCTGGGGAGCGGCAAAGACAATCATCAGCGAAGTCACGGAAGCACGAATTGACCAAGCGAGGAAATTCGGAGCAGATGCAGTAGTCAACCCCCTCGAACCATTAACAGGAGACAGGGAGGACGAAGTTACCGATCCTGTTGTTGCTGCCTGTCGAGATCTTACTGGTGGTGATGGAGTGGACGTTTCCTTTGATGCTACTGGGATGCAGTCAACTCTCGATGCTGCCATCGCAGCTGCCAAACCAAGGGGCATCATTTTCAACGTTGCAATCCATGAGAGGCCATTGCTGCTTAACTTGAACCTTTTGGCGCAGCAAGAAAAATCTATCAAGGCAGGCATAAGTTACACGAATGAGGATTTCCATGCCGTGCTGAAGGTGCTTGCCGAGGGCAAAATTCCGGCGGAGCAACTGGTCACTTCGGTGGTACCTCTGAGTGATGTATTGCAAGGAGGATTTATGGAACTCATTAATAACAAAGCGCAGCATGTTAAGATTTTGATCCAGCCTGATCCAGATGTATGAATATCCAGATGTACATAGTTAGAAATGCTAATCTTCGTCCGATGACTACTCACCCCTATTTTTCTAGCGGGATTGATCGCTTATTTCGCCCACAACACTTCGATTTTTTTAACACAAGACCTAGTTTGACATCAAAAGTCTACATAAATACGAAAAACGCTAGGAATTATGTATTTATAATTGAGACCGATGGGGGTTATTTCACGAAAAGCTCATATTTTTGAAGTGTTGGGGTGGGTAATGTACGCAAATCATCCTCCCCAGCTGGATGGGATAACTATCCAAAAACTTCGTATAAAGAATCGCCGACAATGTTTGTGCTTAGTCTACAGGAAGTTCAATAATTATTTTACATGAGTTGCATGAGGAACACTGTTCTCTATGCAATGAGAACTTGTGCTATTCATGTTCGCCGGTCACGTGTTGTTTGACTATTAGGGCTTGACTTAATGTGTCTCGAGAAGGTTAACCTCTGCTCAGTAAGATCAAAGAAAGAACACCTGGTGGTTTCTGGTGATGGGGTGTTGCAAGGTTTACACCAACGCCATTTGCGCGATTTTATATGATATGACGGTTGAACTGCAACAACGCGGAGTGAAATAACAATCTTCTTTACCACCACATCATGCAAGATCACAGTTCTATCCGACGAAATGGTAGGGGCTATGAAAATCAGTCCCGGGTTGTGATTCAAGCATGGATGGGGCTCTCTTTCTACTTGTCTACATAGTATGAAGAACCGTGTCTCTGATAAATTGAATAAGGAATCAGGGAACAAGATGTATGGAACCTATTTACAAGTAATGACACACTTCACCAGATTGTCTGGGCGCGAAAGCGTAAACTTCAAAGCGTCCGCTGCCTTCTCCAAATCAAAGGTATGTGTGATCATGGGCTTTAAATCTATCTGTCCAGTCCTCAGCAGTTCAATGGCTGTGGGAAAGGTATTTGCGTATCTCCAAATTCCCAGAAGATCCACCTCATGCACCCCCGCTAATCCAATATTCAGACTCTGGACTGGTGTCCCGAGGCCCACCATCACTACCTTACCGCCTTTAGTCGCACACTGAATGGCGATATTCATGCAAGTGTCTACACCAGTGCATTCGAAAACCACATCCACGAGTCCAAAGCCGGGTTGCGCGAGGGTCTCATCTGCTATTCGAGCAGCGAAGTCCGTCCTCGATTCACCTTCGTTGGGCGAAAGTGGTATCCGATACGCCTTGTCGGCAATCCCTTTTCCATCCTTTGTCCCTTTACCCAAAGCGAAATTCAGCTTCCCTTGATCGATGTCAACGATGTTGACAGTCGAAGCCCCAGCAATCTTTGCTGCACCTGCACACAACAACCCAACAGCACCAGCCCCAAGAATGAGAACAGACTGTCCATTTTCAACACCTGACCGTCTTACAGCATGCAACGCAACGGCAAGGGGCTCAACGAGAGCACCTTCAACAAACGATATATTATCTGGTAGTCGATACACGAAGCTAGCCGCATGATTGTAGAGCTGTTGCAACGAGCCTTGGACCATGGGATAGCAGCTCGCAGAGCCACTGAACTTCATCTGATCGCAAAGGTTATATCGTCCTCGACGGCAAACAACGCATTTCTCACAAGGCCGTTGCGGCTCCATCAATACTCTGTCACCGATCTTGAATTCAGTGACATTCTTCCCGACGGCGGAGATTTCGCCTGCTGCTTCGTGACCCAGGATCAAAGGTTCTTTCACAACATAGATTCCGTTGCGTCCGTTTTGGAAATAGTGCATATCGGTGCCGCAGATTCCTGTGGCGCGGACACGGATCTGGACTTGGTGGTCTTCTGGGGTCGTGGTGATGCAGTCTTCAATGCGGAGGTCTTGCGCTCCGTAGAGGACGGCTCCCTTATGTGTCTTTGCAAAAGATCCCATGATGAAGATAATTGTCTGTTGTCGAGGTCGGACGTGGCGGCCCAATAAGATGTTTTGAATATCTCCAGTAGATACGAGTGAAAATCTGTAGAAAGAAAATGAGCATCAAAAATTGGTTGCTTTCCTTTAAAAAGCGTTCTGATATAGCCTAATCAGTGAACGGAATTTAGTTCCACATTTTTGTTGATACAGCCCGAGTTACCCTTAAACTCTGCGCCTGGCTGTATTCCATCCTCGGGCGCTCGCTTACTACAACACTCCAAACATTTCCAAATATTCGCATTGCAGCCATATTTCAATTTAAAATTGCCTTTCTATATGAATAGCTGCCTTCGGTTGTCTCAAATTCTCAAACAAAAGATATACATCTCATGCCAATCTGTTGAAAACTCAAAGTGTTCCAAGGGTACACATTGGGACTTCATTCCTGGTAAGGGTATGAGTCTCGGACTGGCTTTTCCGACCGCCTCCTGTGCTTGGTGTGGCGAAGTAACTCTGGCAAGTAGGTCTAAGCATGACTAACGCCCCTGAAATTTTCTGGAATTCTGGGGTTGGCGACGTGTCTTCGCCGTGAAGTGCATATAACCGAAATTCGGCTTTTTCTCATTACTCACTCTTCACATAACCACGCACACTCTCTTAGCTGGTGTATCTAAATTGTATCTAAAGAATCTGTTCTGAGTTTTGGAGGTCATGGCCTAGCTCATTTCATGTGATCCTTACATAAGTGGAGAAAAGTGGAGGAGCGGGTTGAGTCTGGAGAAAGGGAAAAAACATGCGAAGGCAAACTTCCTGCACAGTAAAATATTCAAGGAGATTTCTGTTGGATGAGGTTCTTATCAGTGTATTTTATGCTTTCTGTTCTGAAAATGCGAATAGGAAATTAAATACATCGTGACTGTAATCACAGCTTCCAAGGCATAGATGGCGTCTCATCCACTCAACGAATCCCTTTCACCAACTCCATTGCCTTCTCTAGACCTGCTTGCCCAAATTTCCCGCTTGCAAGTAATACCTGAGCAATAATCCCTGCTGCCGTGACACCACCGAAAACCTTCCAGACCGGATGCCATGGTCTCGATCCCTTGTCCCCATAGATGTTGAAATCCTTCCAGACTGGCCAGTACAATGAGTACCAAAACCTCCAAGTTTCTTCAGGATAGTTCGTAGTATTTCTACCAGATTTATCCAGATTCCAATTCACGCAGCCGCTGCTCCAAACCATGCTCTTCAGTTTCGACTGTACCTGATTCACATCCACATTTTCTGCAGCTTGTTTGACATCAATGACAGCAAAATCGCCTCGCAGGATTGGCCTAAACATGGACTTGATGAGGAATTCAACCTGGACTTCGTTGGTATAGATAACTGAATTGTGGGCCGGGAAGGCGTTCGGTCCAAAAACAATTCCGAAATTTGGAAACCCGCTCACGAAGGTCGCTTTGTAGGCTTGAGCGCCTTGTGTGTTGTTCCAGTGCTCATTGAGGGTGATGTTTTGCCTGCCTGTGATCTTAATTGGAGACAAAAACTCCTGAATCTTGAATCCCGTGCTCATGATTGCAACATCGATGTCGATGTCTCTCTGGGAAGTTCGGACCCCCGTCTCCGTGAACTCGACAATGGGCTCTGTGGTGAGCTCAATATTCTCGCTGTGGAGAACTTCCAGGTATCCAGGGTCGAAGATGCGGCGCTTACACCCCAGAGGAAATTTTGGAATAAGGATATCGTGGTACTTGGCCGGAGCCATGCGTTTCATATAATCTTTTGCAACTTGTGTCGCTTCGGAGCGAGCTCTGACCGAGGCCTGCGTTTCTGACTGATAAAGGGTATGCAGACCATCTGTCTTCTTCCATAACCAGAAACGGTAGAGCTTGTTGTAGAGAGGAATATAGCGGAAGCAGAATTTTTGCAGAGTGGAGAAATTTGAGTTGGGCCGGTCATTGATCCATTGGGCGGATCTCTGGAATTGAAACACTTTTGCGGCCTCCTTCACGACATGAGGCACCAATTGAGCTGCAGAACACCCATTTCCAATGACTGCTACAGTTTTTCCCTTCAGGTCGTATTTGTGGTTCCATCGAGCCGAGTGCCATATTGTGCCGTTGAAGTTCTCGTGGTTTGGAATGTTGATGTCGGCTGGTATCGATATTGTCCCGACGCAGGATACCAATATCTCTGCCTCTCTTATAAATGTATGACCAGTCTCGAGAGTGCGAAGTTCGACTTGCCACACCCATTTCTTTTCGTTCCAGTTTGCACCAATGACCTCGACACCCGTGGTAACATGAGGGCGAATGCCGAACTTATCAACTGTATCATTCAGATAACTTAAGATCTCTCCCTGTTCTGCAAATCGCTTGGACCAGTCAGGATTTAAGTTGAAAGAAAAGGAATAGAGGTGAGAGTCGACATCGCAGCCAACCCCAGGATAAGTGTTGAGATACCAGGTTCCACCGATTGATTGCTCGCGCTCGAAAACCACAAAATTATTGAAACCAAGCTGTGTCTTTAGCCTTGCCGAAAGGGCTATCCCGGCGACGCCACACCCAATAATGATAGCACGAGGCTCTGGTATTGAACGCGAAGACATGTTTGCGCAGCGCAGAAATTGCAGATGGGAAAAGACTGCAGGAATTGGGGCAAGAAGGATTTGAGAATGAACAGACCGAATGAGAACCGTGAGTACTTTTTGATAAAAGAATTGACGTGAAGATCCCACAGCTCTGATTGGAACTCTATTTCTTGACGCTAATGCCGTTGATCTCAGTCAAGACTTTTGTCCCGTGTTGATCACCGGTTATATGGATTTATATCCCGAAGCGGATGCGGGATAAGGGGCTCGCTAATGTAACCGATGTCCCCCCAGGCTACATGCCGATAATCTCACAAGCCGTGATGCTCCGCATTTCCGAAAGAGCTCTGCATTGTAAGTAAAGAAATATGGCACTTCCATGGTGGTACTGCGCAGTCTCGAACCATATCTCTCGAACTTTGAAAGGGGAATTCTCAACTTTAAGAAAAGCCGGCAGACGCACACACAAACATGAACGGGCATATGAACGGACACACTAATGGAACCAAGCTGGCCAACGGCGCTTTGTCTCCTTACGATGACCAGCATGCAGTGAATGAGATCAGAAAATTTGTGATTGATATTTGTCGACAGAATGGTGGTGGTCATGGAGGCTCAGGTCAGCTTATCCTTGAGAGCTTGGGAGTGTCTTGGGAGCTCATCTCCTCAACCCTCCAGCTTTCTCCTAAATTACAGTAATAATCAATACTCACTCAATGTTAGCCATCGGTATGGCTCCTTTGGCGGTTGCTCTCTGGAGGCACACCATGAGATACAATCCCTCAAATCCCAACTGGTTCGATCGAGATAGATTTGTTCTTTCGAATGGACATGCTGCGATGCTTCTATACGCTATGTTACACATTACTGGGTATAAAGACATGACCGTTAATGAGATAAAAATGTACGCGGATGCCAAAGCGGTAGACAAAAACACCGGAAAATGGAAAACAACAATTTGCCACGGTCACCCTGAAAGAGAGGTGCCAGGCGTGGAGGTCACCACTGGCCCTTTGGGGCAGGGCATTGCAAATGCAGTTGGTCTGGCAATTGCATCGAAGCACTACGCTGCGACATTCAACAAAGAAGACCACCAGTTAGTTGCATCTCGAATCTACTGCACTACGGGAGATGGGTGCATTCAAGAAGGCGTGGCTTTGGAAGCTATGGCAATTGCTGGGCGTCTTGGTCTCAGCAATCTTACCTTGTGTTATGATAACAACGATGTTACCTGTGACGGACCATTGAATTGGATTGTGACAGAGGATACCAACGCAAAAGTCAGGGCTATGGGATGGCACGTCATCGATGTTTTCGATGGAGACATTTCCGTTGAAAATATCATTGCTGCTTTGGAGGCTGCAAAGTTGGAGAAAGACAGACCCACCTTCATCAATATTCGGACGACGATTGGTTATGGTACCACGACTGCTGGGACTTTCAAATCTCATCACGGCACTTATTCAGATGACGATTCAGCTAAACATCTTGCCCCTGGTGTGACTTCAACGCACCAACTCTCCCAGAATGCATTGGAATATTTCAGATCCACGGTTGAGGAGGGGAAGAAGCTGGAAGACAACTGGAACTTGGAGCTTGAGAAATATAGCATTGCTTACCCCAAAGAGGCTAAACTTTTCAAGGAGCGCATGGAAGGAGAAATAGATTTTGAAAGTACTTTGACCTCCTTGAACATTCCATCAGAGCTACAACCTACACGACAATTCAATGGAACAGTTTTCAACGAGTTGATCTCCATGGTACCCAACATCATCGCCGGAGGAGCGGACCTGTGGAACTCCAATCAGATGGGAGATCAGTCAACTCGAATCTTCGACAGCCTCCATCCGGAAGGAAGGGTCATCCGGTATGGGATCAGGGAACACGCGATGGCGTCAATCTCCAATGGACTCGCCGCATACTCTCCTGGAGGAATTCTTCCGATCACTGCCACTTTCTTCATGTTCTACCTCTATGCAGCACCAGGGGTTCGTATGGGAGCTCTCAGTAACCTTCAGGTCATCCATGTCGCCACTCACGACTCTATCGGCGAAGGTCAGAACGGACAGACCCATCAACCAGTCGAGCTAGACTCGCTGTACCGAGCAATGCCTACTCTTCTTTATATCCGACCTGCAGACGCTGAGGAGGTCCTCGGAGCTTGGCTCACAGCTCTTGGAGCCAAGGAAACGCCAAGCATCATCTCTCTCGCCCGAGATCCTGCAGTGACGGCTATCCCAAAGACTAGCCGGCTGCAAGTTCAACGTGGCGGCTATGTCATTTTGGAGAAGGAAAATGCGACGGTTACATTGATTTCTTGCGGCTCTGAACTTCAATTCGCCTACCTTGCAGCCCAGAGACTGGACTCGGAGGGCATCACCACCAGAGTTGTGAGCATGCCTTGCGTGAAGCTTTTCGAACGACAACCGCAAGAATACCAAGACTCGGTTATGTCAAATTCTCCTCATATCATCTCGGTCGAAGCCTATGTGGCTAGTATGTGGGCAAGGTTTTGCACAGCCTCTATTGCGATGGATTCATTTGGTTATTCAGGTCTTGGAAGAGAGAATTTTGCTAGGTTCGGAATTGACGACGATGGGATTGTGAGCAAGGTGAAGAGGCATATCAGGGAGACACATGGAAAGAAAAGACGACATTGGACACTACTGAAGTAACCTTTAGGCATTTATAGTATCACGTTCGAATTTTCATCTTGGCTAAGTGTAGTTTGTACTGCACTGGTTCCATAACACAGATATAACGTGTAGGCAAGATAGCTATCATGAGTGATGTGAAGCCGCCAGCCGGGTAACTGCACCGATCTCAGCTGCAGGCTATTCCTTTGGAATTGAGGGATATCAATTACTAAGAACGTTAAGTCTTGCAAAAAACGAACGTGCCTTTCCAGCTGCGTGGAGTCATTTGAAAATACGGTTATATCCGGGTAGTACGGAATAGTTATCGGGTCCACTGCCCACTAGTCTGCTGTCATTACACGAGTAACCGAGAGGATCAGCAACAAACCTGCTTTGTTGTATCAGATACGTAGCTGAGTACACTTAATGCAGACTAGTATATTACCCCACAAACCCACAACCCCAGGTTTTAAAGCATCACGCAATTGCCTCCTTCGAATTCACCCAAACTTTTTCTTTGCTCAATCCAAATTCTATTAGGCATTATTCCTACAGCTCAGACTCGTCAAGATGGGTACCACTTGGTTCAAACCTGGAAAGCCAACCTAGTTTGCAATAACTTGCACCTGTCTGCAGGCGTTTCTCCTGTATGAATCACAGGCTTCTCCAATTTCGTTATACAATAGCTAATGCTTTTTTTTCCTTTTTAGGTTCGGTTATGATCAAGGGGTTTTCGGCGGTAAGTTTGTGCAAACTCAAGCACTTCGTAGCATAGTGAAAATTAACACTCTTACCAGGACTTATCACTAATCCTGATTTCCTGGACACTTTCGGACATCCAGGAACTGGCTTTTTGGGCATAATCGGCAAGCGCCCATTTTTCAGCATCAAACTCAACAGCGATATTAGAGCTAACATAATTTGGAACAGTTTCTATCTACAACATCGGCTGCTTGCTAGGCTGTGCTTTGAATTTCTTCTATGGAGCTCGCTTTGGACGACGACAAGCGATATGGATTGCGATGGGGTGTATTATCGTCGGCGCCATACTGCAGACTGCAGCGTTCTCAGTTGCGCAACTGATGATCGGAAGAATCATAACTGGCATGGGAGTTGGAATTGACACTTCAACGGTACCAACCTAGTACGTCTCCATTCCTCGTTGGTTATTCTCAAGGTAATTAGTATGAAGCTGACATATAACTCAGTCAGGCAGAACTTTGCAAGGCTGATAGAAGAGGACGTTTAGTTACTACAGAAGTACGTATTCACGGGATCAAACGGGCCTGGTATTGTGCTGACAACCATCAGGTACTATTCACTGGTCTTGGTGTCACCATAGCATACTTCTTCGATTACGGCATGAGCTTTGTCGATGGTCCCATTGCATGGCGCCTGCCCATTGCTTGCCAGACAATCTTCGCATTTGTAATCATAATTTTGATCTTCGGCCTCCCAGAAACACCACGTTGGCTCATCCAGCAAGGCCGAGTTGACGAAGCGGTGGAAGTCATGAGTAAAGTTTTCAATGCGCCTAACACAGACCCGTTTATTGTTGTAGAGAAGGAGGCTATCTTGAACGCTGTTGCCATAGAGAGCTCGGCACCGTTCATGTGGTCCAAACTCTTCCACCGCGATCCTCTGCAAACAGGATGGAGAGTGTTTTTGGCATGCCTTGTGCTATTTATGAACCAGGTTAGTCCATCTGAATGGGGGATATGCCTTCAGTGACACGCTGATATATCCATAGTGGGCGGGTATCAATGTCATCGTCTTCTACGCTCCTACGGTGCTAGAGACAAATGTCGGCCTCGCAAGAAATACGGCTCTCGTAGTCGGTGGCTGCATCAACCTTGCCTTTGTTGTTGGCTCGTTGGTCCCCGCACTCGGCTCGGATAAATGGGGAAGAAAGAAGCCTATGATGTTTGGCGCTTTCGGAATGGGACTATCGATGATGATCGTTGCGATTCTGCTCTCGTTCAATGGCACAGCTAAGGCGCACATCACCTCTCGAGCGTCGATTGCTTTCTTCATTACTGTAAGTTGACTATTTTCGAATGTGCATCACCAAGCTAACGTGATTTAATAGTTCATGCTGTGCTTCGGTGCGAGCTTAAATGCTATTCCCTGGTGCTACAGTGCTGAGATTCTACCCTTGAGAGTGAGAGCGCAAGGGACATCGTTAGCCGTGATGAACAATTGGCTCTGGGTAAAATCCTTTCGAAATAAACAGTTTGTTCGGCAAGCTAATTATAGAGTAGGTTTTCGTCATTATCATGGTCACTCCTATAATGATCGCAAATGATAATGATGATGATGATAGTTATTTACGTCTAGCGGGGTGTCAGTGAAACTAGCTACCTCCTATGACCTCCCGTGGGGTATAGGGACGTGCTAAGCTATGGATTTAATGTACAAAAACTGTCTAACTACAGAAAGCATTTCTAGTATGAGCGAACGTGCCGTAAGGCCTGTGACTATACACCTCCCCGGCTATTTGGGGTAGTAACCAGGTTATATGTGAGAGGGAAACCCTTAGCTTTGCTCAGAGAGCGTAGGGTTCGTGGCCGAGAGGCCTAATTTAGAGCTGAAATAGAGAACACAGCGAGTTGTAAGGGCTAGAAACCCGTCTGACAAAGGAAAGTAAAGAAGTATTAATTAGTAGGCAAAGCAATACCCAGAAAATAAAAAGTAGAACGCCCTAGAGGCCTAAATATGCTAAAGATCAAAAAGTCTAAAAAGCTAAAGTTACAGTAGGCGAAATCCCCCCCGGGGAGGGTACTACGCTAACCCGGAGGGTATCTGTAAAGTAAGGGTCTAGCTTGCTCCGTAGATTATATATGTGCGCGAGAGCGCTTACGTAGCGGCCCCTGATATAGCTTAGTAGGGGCAGATTCTAGAGTAGAACTCCGTGATCGAGAGGAGGGCTAAGAAGTCCTCTAGCCTATCGAGTATACTAGAGAGATAACTGAATACCTCTGTGTTAGTAGATAGCGGTATACTAAAGCGCAGCCGCTTAGGCTAGTATCCGAATATCTTAGCTATTTTACGGCAGCGGACAATATGTTCTGGGTCCTTGAGGTAGCTATAGGAGCAGGTGAGTATAGTATCGGCGTGGTTAAACCTTTAGTAGTACTAGGAAAAGTCCCTATACGAGGAGCGTATCGCTAGGAGGCGTTATAGAATAGGGCGTGAGAGCTCGAGTTCTAGTAGTAGTTTTACCTTATAGTCGAGCCCCTATTTCCTGTAGCGTATAGAGAGTTTAGTGCTATATTACGCCTACTAGGCGCTCTATGCCTCCCTTCGATATTATCTGAAGATCGAGCGGATTCCGCTCATAGTTGGTTTTGATACGAGACTAGAGTCGTAGCTCTAGGAGGCGCCGATATTAGTAAGCTTATCTGTTACTTTATTCTCTTTGATCCCTGTATACCCAGGGGCCTATTTGACTCTGAGGTCATAGGTTTGTATTATGCCTTAGTAGTTATAGAAGGCTCACTACGATAATTCAGAGGTATTACCTCGTAGGTACTATATGACTAAGGTACTATCTATATAGAGGGTAATACGCCTCTAGCTAACTTCCGGGGGGTAGTTCTTGATTACGTGGCGAAGACCTTTCTAGGCACTAATAATTTCCGTATCGAAGACGTAGGAGAGTATATTAATAGAGCTATAGCCTTTAGTAATCTAGCGTCTATTCTAATAAATGACCTATCCGTATCCCACGGATTTAGTGCCTCGTTCATTCTTTTTAGACCCGTCTGAGAATATTATAACGTCTTCTAGTAGGAGAGCTACCTACTAGGTCTTAAAGTTTACTGAGGCTATTTCTTTATCGATCCCCTCTATAGGGTCTACTAGGTACCCGGGGGTGAAGTGTAGTACTATTAGTCTCGGGCGAGGGATACTAGGGAGTAGAGCCCCTAGCCTTTAGACTTTTGTCTTAGGGCGCTGTCTAGTGCCGGCGCCCCGTCCCCTGATAATTTAGGGGGGAGTGATTCATCGGACTAGGGGGTGTCCGTTATCAACTATTTGAAGTCATATTACAAAGCGTAGTTTTGACTCTTCGAGCGCTATAATAATAGAGGGGAGGCTAGCGTCCCTGAATAACGTGACTATTAGAGTAGTTCTCTATACTAGTAGAACCCCTCAGTATATGAGGGTTAGAGTCTTATTAACTATATCGATATACTATCTATTTCGGGCACTAACTATTAGGTCCTAATCTTAGTATTATATACGTGGTAATTTAGTACGGCCCGCGTACTATACTTTAGTACTATAGAGTATCAAAGGGAGGACACAAGTAATAACCGCTTTCCTAAGGTACGAGGCTAGCGGTCCGTCCTTAGTTCTAGTAAGGCTTCGGATATAGTACGAGACCTTACAGGCCTTCGCGGCTCTTTCGGCGATATGTCGTTTAAATATGAGCTTCTAGTTAAACCATACGTCGAGCTATCGGAGGGCTAGCTAATCACCTGCTTTAGGGGTAGTAGTAATCAGGTCGATAGTGAGGGTATCGTTAACCACATATAGTAGTACGTAGTCGCCTCGTTTATTAGTTAGATAGATTATTTCTAGCTTCTCTAGTATAAAGAAGATCTTATTCGTCTCTCTATAGGTAAGGATATTATAGACATTAGTTACTAGGTAGTTAATATTAGTGTCTAGTGAGTTTGATACGTAATATAGGTAGATGTCGTCGGCGTAGCTAAAGCGTAGTTCGGGATCCTATATAATAAGCTCTACTAGGTAGAGTATATAGATAATTAGTAATAGTAGCGATCCCTGGGGGGTACTATAGTCTATAGTATAGTAGCCGGTAGTCTCTTTTTCTAGTCTAACTCTAACCTTCTAGTCTAAGAGAAAACTCCGAATAAGCTAGAGTAGGGATAATAGCTATCCCTATTTAGTTATACGAGCGAGGAGTCTTTTAATAAGTAGAGTATTAAAAGCCCCTTAAATATCTATAGTAATTATCGTTACCTGTTTCCTAGCTACTAAGGCAGCTTCGGTATTATATATAAAGGTAACTACGAGGTCTATCGCTAATCGCTTTAGGAGGGCGCCTCCGTACTATAGAGAGAGAATACTATAGGTAAGGGTAGTCTAGGCTAAGCGTCTAGTAATAATTCTTTCGAGGCCCTTAGAAATACACGAGAGTAGTATAATAGGTCTCTAGGATTAGGTAAAGGACTTGTCCTTCTTTCCGGCCTTTAGTATTATAGTAACTTCTATGAGTTTCTATAGCTTATATCACGGGTCAGTAGTAATATACTCAATTAAATGGTTTCCCTAAATACAAGAAGAATAATCTAAGGAGAGAAACTGAGTCTAGGCTCTATACGATAATTTATATTCCGTACAGAGCCATTAATAGGATAACGTAAGTGCCTAGGGCTCTTAGGCACCTAGTCTCTCTATAGGTCTTAACCCGTCATATTACCCCCCCCTCTCCCTCCCTTTCCCTAGAGAGGGACTTATACGCGTCTAGTGTAGTAATGTCTTAGAAGGCCGACTTAGGCTCCTAAGTAGGGTCTACGTACCCTATCCATTTTACCAAAACCTAATATTAGTGACCTCGACCTTATCATATAACTCTCTTTCCTAAGATCTTCTCTACTCTATATTCCTCACTTCTATCGATAAGCTCTAGCTCTAGCTGAGAGTTAGTTATACGCTAGGATAGTAGTAGGTCTATTACTACCAGATATAATAATCGGGAATAGAATATATTACGGATTCCCGGCGGTATATTAAGCCTATAGCTATAAGAGCTAATTACCTTAATTACTTTATACTTAGTGTTCTTAGAGTTAAACTTCTTTAATAGCCGCTTTATATAAATATTCTTAAGGTTTAGCTAGACCTTATCCCTTACTTTAAAGCTAGGCGCTTACTATCTTATCCGGTTAGTCACGTCTTCTTAAACCTATTATACTACTACTATAGACGCTTAAGCCTACTTATAAGTATCCCTTAGCTTCTATATAATAATTTCACCCTACTAGATTAGGCTAATCCTCTCTCATATAAGGACTTCGATATCGTCTAACTCTACTAGGTATATATAGTAGCTATAGGTTAAGAAGAATGAGCTAATACTAGTACTAGTAGTATCGTAGTTATTAATTACTAGCTTAGCTAAAGGTATTAGAGACGCCTAATTCTCTTATATATAGTTAATATATATATATACGAATACCTCGATATTCTAGTTTATCTATTCTATAGACCTATCTATCTCTAGACTAAACGCTATAGATAACCTTCATATAATCTTTAGGAATTAGTAGACTCATACCTAAAGCGCTCCGGTAAACTATAGTCTATAGTCCGAGATAATTGCTTTTAGAAGACTATAATATTAGTAGAAGACTCGTATAAAGGTCTTAGCTACTACTTCTATAGTAAAGCTCGAGTATAGTTCTAGGATAACGCCTTTACTAAGCCTATCTATAATTACTAATAAGTCTATATAACCCTAGCTTAATAGTAGCCTAGTAATAAAGTCTATAGAGATCTTACTCTAGACTCTCTTAGGGATAGGTAAAGGTTTTAAGAACCTATAGCGATAGTCCCTCTAAGCCTACTTCTTCTAATAGCTATTATAGTTCTATATAAACCGCCTAACCTCTCCGAGTATACCTAGCTAGAAGAACTGTCTTATTATTAAGGTAGCCGTTACTTCTTAGCCTAGGTACCTAGCTATTATAGAGTCGTGAGTCTCTTAGATAAGCCCTATATAGAGCGGTTCTAACTTAGGGACCTAATAATGTCCCTAGAATAAGAGTTGCCCTTAGCTGTCTAACTTATACTCTGAGATTAATACCTTAACTTAGAGCTCTAAGGGGAATACGTGCTTCCCTTCTTATATAGCTCTTACTATTACTTTATACGAAGTATCTATCCCTTTCACGTCTCTCTAGAGGCTCTAGAGGCCTCCCTATATTACTACTACTACTAGTATAGCCTATATCCTTTATATAGCCTTTAGGGGAGTAAATATCTCTAGCTATAGTAACTAAATATACTAATACTTAAGCCTCTCGTCTAATAGGGACACTAGGAGGTCTTACTCTCTTCGCGAGAGTATATTCGTTCTCTTATTTATATAACCTAGTATATACTAGATTATGAAGTTATACCATGAAAGAGTAAGGGACTAATATATCTAGCACTCTATAAGCTTCTAGACTATTATAAAGTATTCTAGGCTCTTATAATCTATATGAATCTAGAAGTCCTTTATACTTCTTAGCTCTATATCCTACTTATTAAGACACCGTATAATTACTAATATTTCCTTATTATAGATCTCGTAATTATATTTAGTAGGGGAGTTCTTCTTTAAGAAGTAGCTATATAGTCGGAGTACCCTATTATCTCTATACTATATAAGAGTACCCCTAATATATTACCTAGATAAGTTAGTCTCAATAATTATCGTATAATTAGTGTCAAATAATACTAGTACTAGCGCTTCTATAAAGAGTCCTTTGAGCTATTTAAATACTTAATTTACCTTAGCTATCTATATAAACGTAGTATCCTTCTTCATTAAGCTTATTATTAGCTATATAATATCTAAGAACCCTTAGATAAACTTCTGGTAGAAGTTTACGAAGCTAATGAAGCTCTATACTCCTTTTATAGACCTTAGGGCTTCCTAGCTAAGGATAGCCTTTACTTTCTCAGGATTTATCTATATGCCTACCCTTGCCTTAATTATAAACCTAAGGTACTTCGTGGACTAGACCTTAAACTCGTACTTATTAATGTCTAACTATAGTCCTACTTCTTATAGCTAGTATAGTACCTTCTATATATACTCCCTATACTCGGCTAGTATTCCCTTAGAGTATACTAAGATATTATTAATATATACTAAGTAGAACTTATTAAGGTAGTCTCTTAATATCTAGTTAATATACTTCTAGAAAGTACTTAGGGTATTAGCTAGCCTAAATAGCGTTACGAGCTACTTATAGAGTCTATACCTTATATAGAAAGCTATCTTCTACTTGTCTCTTTCTATAATCCGGATCTTATAGAAGGCTATAATTATATTAAGCTTCGTAAATTACTTTACTCTACTAATTATATAAAGTATCTCGTGGATTAAGGGTAGCGGGTATTAATCTTTCCTTAAGATCCGGTTTAGAGCCTAATAGTCTATATAAAACTATAGACTACTACTTAGCTTTCATATAAAGAGAACTAGAGCTATTACTAGAGAGTTACTTACTTGAATAAACTACTTATTAAGTAAGCCTATTAAGGTCTTCCGGAGTACTATAAGCTCGTCTTATGATATGTTATATAGGGGACCCTAAGGTATTATAGGTTCTTTCCTATTAACCTTCTTTAGCTTAATAGTATAGTTAGTCCTAGGACTATGAAGTAGTAGTAACTTCTCGGCTTCTAAATAGTCGAATATACTTAGGAACTTAGAGTAGTGCTCTAGGAGCTTTATATAAGGGTTAGTTTCTTTCCGGACTATAAGTGCCTTCTTAATATTAGCTATACTTATAGAAAACACTTCTACTCGCTACTTCTTATACTTCCTTTTCGTATTCCGTATAAAGGCTATAGCTAAGATAAGTACTATATTTACTTGAAAAGGGCCTCTCCTATTTTAGTTCCGGATATAGGTCCTTTAGCTCCTTATTATTAATAATAAATAATCTATACTTAAGAGTACC
>JAJTUS010000241.1:0-65260 GCA_021399465.1 Hyaloscypha sp. PMI_1271 | reverse complement strand
ACTGCTTTAGGGCTAAGGGGTTAATTACTAGATTAAGCTAGAGGTAGTTAAGGGGAAAGAGCCTATAGTATTATAGGGACTACTATATAATATGTCCTAGGATAAGCTCCTAGTATTATGAAAAACGCTTATAGAACTACTAGATAAAGGGTTTATCTAAGTAAGTTACTCTCTCGCTATAGCCCTTATCTTTTTTATATAAAAGCCTAGTAGAGAGCTACGGTTTTATATAGACTATTAAGGCCTAAATAAGCTTATAAAGAAGGACTAGTACCTACTCCTATTAATCTATAAGACCCTTTAGAATATTAGGAAAGCGAAATAGTTTATAAAGCTTAATATTATAGCCGCTTTCTATAAGATCTATATTACTAAAAGAGAGGAGTAGAAGACAGCTTTCTATATATAGTATAGACTCTATAAATAGCTAGTAACCCCTTTTAGCCTAGTAAATACCCTAAGTACCTTCTAGAAATATATTAACTAGACCCTTAGAGACTTCCTAGATAAGTTCTACTCTATATATATAGATAATATCCTAGTCTACTCCTTAGGGTTAAGAAAGAAATACTATAAATATATATAAAAAGTCCTCTAGTAAATAAAAGAGGTAGAATTATAACTTAATATTAATAAGTACGAATTTAAGGTTAAGTTAATAAAGTACTTAGGGTTTATTATAGAAGCTAAGAAGGGTATTAGTATAGATTTAGTAAAGGTCGAAGCTATCCTAAGTTAGGAGGCCCCTAAGTTAGTTAAGGGTATAAGGAGTTTCCTAGGGTTTATGAATTTCTATTAGTACTTTATTCGGGAATTCTCAGAGATTATTTAACTACTCTCTAACCTTATATATAAGGACTAGGTATTCTTATAGTTAGACTAGGTAGAGACTACTTTCTAGAAGCTTAAGAAGATATTTATTTTAGCCCTAATACTTATATAGTTTAACTATAACTAAGAGACTATCCTTAAAATAGATTCCTCTAGGTAAAGTATAAGTAGTATCCTTATATAAGTTAATAAGGAGGGTATCTTATAATCTTATATATTCTTTTCGAAGAAGAATAACCCTATAGAATATAACTATAAGATCTATAATAAGGAGATATTAGTAATTATTTACTACTTAGAAGAATAAGATATAGAACTAAGGAGTATATATTAATTCGAAATTCATATAGATTACAAGAACCTAGAGTACTTTATAATAGTATAGAAGCTTATAAAATAGTAGATAAGATAGTCCCTAATCCTCTTATAATATAATTTTAAGATTTCATATATTCTAGCGAAAGATAATAAATAAGTAGATATACTCTCTAGGTAAGAATAGGACCTACTTACTAGAGAAGAAGATAAATATTAGTAATCGAGGATATTATAACTACTAAAACTAGAGACCCTAAGTAATCTCCCTAAGGATATAATCCTTATAGTACTAGTATAAGTAAGGTAATGAATCGAGAAGAAGCTTACCCTAATCTCTAAGCCTAGGTTAGAAGATTAGGACTAGGAGTATTAAGGGAAGGGATAAGTCTTTAAGGGATAAGAGGCTCTTCCTAAGCTAGGCTTAAGAAGCTAAAGTCTAGAAAAAGACTACCCTAGTAAAGGGTATATAGGGTAATAAGTAGGAAATTATACCTAAGATAAGCTTAAGAAGCTATAGTAAGATATCTAAGAGGGAGATAAGCTATATTAGGTAATAGTTAAAGTAATATAAGAGGAGAAATATGTATTCCTATCTAGTTTAAAGATTAAGGTATTAATAGAGGAGTACTTATTATCCTAGTCTAGATAACTACTATTCTAGGGGTAATAATAAGTTCTAGACTTAGAAGAGCTCTATATAGAACTAATTTAGTAGATATATGACTTAATTTAGTATAGTTACCTAGGACAAGATATTATAGCTACTCTCCTTATATAGTAATTCTTTTAGCTAAATATATTAAGGTAAGTATATTAGTTTATATAAAACTATAATACTTATAGAAGAAATAAAGTATAGAGGGACTATTATTAGGAGTTCCTAAAGCCCCTCCTTATCTTAAGTTAGATCTAGTAAGAGATCTTAATTAATTTTATAGTAGAGCTCCTATTAAGTAAAGGATATACTAATATAATAGTTATTACGGATTACCTAGGAAAGGGAGTAATATTTAAGGCTATAAGGGATATTATAGTAGAGATAGTAGCGAAGTAGTTCACGAAGACCTACTATTATTAATATAGGCTCCTAAGGGCTATAGTATTTAACTAGGGGAAGTAGTTTATAGGAGTACTATAGGGAAGAGTATATAAGCTACTAGGGATTACTTAATAATTATCTATAGTATACTACCCTAAGATAAATAGGTCTATAGAAAGAATAAATTAGATAATTGAGACCTTCCTCTATACCTTTATAGATTATAACTAATTAAACTAGGTAGACCTCTTACTATACACCGAACTAGTAATTAATAACCGGGACACTACTTCTATAGGGGTTAGTCCCTTCTTTCTATCCTATAAATACTATATAGAGCTAGTCTAGCTCTAGGATGAAGTTAGTAAGGAAGGTAGAGGAGTATTACTTATCTAGATAGCGGATAATATTATATATAAGCTCTATAATATATGAGAGTACGTGTAAGCTATAATAGTAATAACCTAATAGCTTTAGGAGGAAGTAATAAACCGGAAGAGAGACTAAGCCCTAGAGTTTAAGGTTAGGGATAAGGTATAACTTAACCTCTAGAATATATAGATAGATAGACTAACTAAGAAGCTTAATGTGAAGTATACTAAGTATATAGTAGTAGAGGCTATAGGGAGTTATAGTTTTCAGCTTAATATACCTCCGGGAATCTATAATATATTCTATAGTAAGCTCCTCTAGCTAGCTATAATAGACCCGCTACTATATTAGTCCTAGGATAACTCGTAGCTATAACTATAGCTTATAGGAGATAAAGACGAGTACGAAATTGAGCGGATCCTTAATAAGAAGTATATAAGATAGGGCTAGGGAGTCTTAAGGAAGTTACTTGTGAAATAGAAGAGCTATACCTGCCCTATATAGGAGCCATGCTCTATACTAGAGGAGATATTGGCTTTAGAGGCTTAGGAAGAGAGTATTAGATAGAAGGAAGTTTTGCTTATATATTTACGGGGCTAGTATTCGCGGGTAAAGACGGGGGTAATATAATAGGTCGAGACCTAATTAATATACTTAGCTAGAAGCCTCGCTTAGGTCACATGATCTCGGATATATCCGTAGTTATATGACATGCCCCCTTTAGTTAATAGAGTAACCACGCGTTACTTAGGAAGCTTAGACGCCTTAAGGAACACGGTTCCTGTCCTTGCTTTCCTTTCTCTCTTCTTTCCTCCTTAGAGAATTCTATTTAGTTAATTGAACCACTAGTCTTCTTTATATAAAGGCTTAGCCCGCGATATATATACTCTATATAACCTCGACTACCCTCCTCTTACTATCTCCTATACTTATAGACGACCCCTCTCCTCCTCTCCTGTACTATAGATATATATATAGTACTATTTGGGAGTATGGTTAGTAGCCTTGGGCTAGCTAGCTTAGTGGACTTTAGGGATACTAGATAAGGACCTGGCAGAACCGCCTCAATTAGTAGGAAGGAGTAGAATAGGTAGAAACATGTGTTTTTGAGCTTTTTAGGTAGAATTCGCTCGATTTCCTAGTTTTACGGAAACTTGGTCTATGCGTAGCACGTGGAGGGCCACGTGATCTCTTTTTCTTCGGGGGGCATTATTATATAGTGGAATTGCACGTGACCTTATACCTACTAGTTTACCGAACATCCGAGCCTTTAGCTCTCTTTATCTTTAATATATTACAATAATCGTATATTATAGCTTTTATACTATAACATTTTACTTTAAATAAAGTATATATAATTATAAATAATTATATAGAAACTTTATAGAAGTTAAATTACTATAGTAAATTAATATATTTTTTTTTTAAAAAAAGAACTAAAGTACTTTTTAAGTAACCTTATATAAGTTAAGCTAGTACTTATATAAGGATACTTAGATACTAATTCTCTATAATAATAAACTAGATGTATTACTGAGGTTTAATTTTCTTACTAAGCGCTACTATTACTTGATTAGGTAGCGAGGTGGCTTACCCGACTAGGCTAGCCCCATCACGTGCAATAATCATGTGTGTTATTTAGGTTATTTATAAATATTTATAAATAACTTGACTAATATATGAATAAAATATGAGTAGCAAGGTTTATGCTTGAATAAAATAAGAGTAACGGCCATTATTCTATTCTACTCTATTCATTTGACACACTGGTTCAGCCCAAAACCCTCTAGGCGCGTGAGATTGCTCATGTCTCTCAGTCACTCAGCAAATGCTAAGACATATATGTCGCTGCGGTGCCATCCTGCGGCCAATGGCCCGCGATGAGCTGACATTAATTTTTGCTCGTATCTTTCAGCCTGACAGTAGGATCGGTCTATTGGATCGGGATCGAGACGCTCACTTTCGAGTTTCGGCACGTGTCTGTATTGACGGCGTAAAGAATGGGGCTGTGAAGCTATCCCTCCCTTCTGGTTGGACAGCTGTCTTCAGTGTCTTCCATTGTCGGTGCCTGCGAGCCCTGCCCGTACTCTCCGAATCTGCCACACCCCTACGGGAAAATATGATCAGGTTTTCTCGTCCGACTTCGCCCACCAGCAAACGAGAGAGGGGTGGTTTCAGCTGGGCTTAGCCTTGCGAGGTAATGATGCTACGGGGTTGGTTAGGAAACAATCTGTCTCAAGCCCCCTCTCTCTGAGATCCATATCAAGGTGTGCTGACAGCCATCCTTCATATTTCTTGTCACGCTCAAATCGCTTCTTTCCCATAAATGGTCGAAAATAAATATTGAGGCTTAGCTCAGCCAAGGGTCTAGTTTCTTGGCTTCTGTGGCAAGTCCCGTCAGCATATGGCGTGTCCCCGATCTTCAATTTTCTCTTTTGTCGAGAGAGGTGGCTTGCAAGAGGTGGGCTGAAAATGCGTGGCCTTGTGCAACCTTGAACAGGATCAGAGAATAGATAACTCCGACAATGCCTGGTGCCATGATACTGACAAGCACACCACATACTCTCCTACCTTCACATTTCCAGGGAATGGAGACAATCCAAGACTTCAGAGGGCTCCAGTACCCATTTACTACTGACCCTATCCTCAGACATGCATACGATGCCAACAATGTTGAATACGCGACCTCGTCCTACCAGATTGACCACGACATGTTCCCAGGCCTGATTGCCTTTCCTCAAAATGACGATGACATCCAGAAAGCAGTCAAGTACGCAAAGGATAATGGATATCCAATCTCTGTTATGAGTGGTGGTCACCAGTACAGTGGTGCCTGCTCTACACATGGGAAGGGTATTCAACTCAATCTCAAATTGACGTACAAAGGTCCGCAAGATCTGGTGATGTTGCCACAGTTACCAGCTCCGAATGGCAACAAGCCTCTGGTTTACGTCAGTGTCAGTCAAAGTCTCGGCGAGTTCAACCAGTTTCTTCAAGACCGTCAACTCTTTGTGCCTCATGGGCAATGCACCGATGTACGACTCGGTGGACACGCTCAAACAGGCGGATACGGCCAACTGGGACGCAGCTTTGGCCTGCTTGGAGATCATATCTGGGGCATCAGAATGATCAACCACGACGGCAAAATCCAAGAGGTCACCAAAGCATCTAATGCAGAGTTATTCTACGCCATTTTGGGAGGCAGCCCAGGTAACTTTGGCGTCATCACGCACTACACCATTGAGGCTCATCGCGACGCGGATCACGACTTCCCTGAAATCGGTCCCAGGCCGCATGGTTTCAAAGGAGTCTGGCTATACAGAGACACCGTGCTGAAGTTGCTTCTCAACGAAGTAGCAGCGATGGCCGACGACCCTGAGTTTCCACGAAACTTCGATCTATGCGTTAGTGTGGTCAGCTCCTCCTTCACAATGCTTAAATTGATACCCGAGTTGAAAGACAACATGGCGGAAATTCTCCAGCGCATTGCCGAAGCAGTGGGTGTGAACGGAGACACTAAATTCCCCGCATGCATTGTCCTATACGCACAGTGGGTCCCCATGAATGCAGAGGACAAGTATACCGACAAGGTCGACGAATGGTTCCAACGGTTCCGGAACCTCGACAGTTTTTTCAAGTACTGGTGTATACACGCCGCGGAGCCCATCGAACCCGTGTCCAAGATGACAAGCGAGTGGCTCTTTGCTGCACCGCGCGAGTTCGACCACCCCTATGAGAAGCGTTGCTACATGACCAATTCAACGACACTGGTGCAAGACAAATGGGTCGATCAAGTAGCCTACCAAATCCATCAGGTCTTGACTCCGTCGTTGAGCCATCTCGCTTTGTGGAAGAATTGCTTCCTCTCTGTCCAGATCCAATGCTTCGGCGGGAAGTACTCTCAATTCTATGCCAACCGGAACAACGGCACATCCTACAGCTGGAGAAACTCGACAGTTTGCCAGGTGCTGGACTGCTTCTACAAAGATGGCGAGGAAGGGAAAGCGCTTGCGAAAGGCTGGCAAGCTGAAAACGACAAGCTTATGTGTGGCGAGAATAGCCGGTTCAGCAAGCAGGATAAGCGTGTGCTCTGGGCCTCGTATGGTGATTGGGATATGGACAAGAGCTGGCCGTTCTACTACGAGTGTCAAGCCAAGTACGAGAGGATCGGGAGGCAAAGGGGCCTGGCCGATCCTCGAGGAACTTTTACTCCTAATCCTTTCAGTGTCAAAGCTGTAAAGGATTGAAAAGGTTGTTTAGTGCTTATCTTTCGTTAGTCCGAGGGGACTTCGTGGTTTCCTCCAAGGCAAGGGGGAGGGGTTAACTCTCGCTTAATGCTTCGCTGCAGAAAAGGGGTACGGATGCGCATGACTCACTAAATTTGACTATGAAATATGACGCAAGAACACTATATTAAAACCAAATCATTGGTTTTAATCAAGTTTCTGAATTTTCATTTTCAATTCTGGCAACCGCGAAAATGGATACACCGCCCGAAGCAGGGGGTACTTCTTTGCTGGCTGTACCACTCTCAGATAAAAACCCCTCTCGCAACCCTTTCTCAAAATTCGACCGACCACGAAGAAGTGGACCTAAACTCTGAATCAGATAATGATCCAGTTTCCCTATTACCGCTCTCTCCGGCACCCCCCATCTAACTCGACCCCTGCTTAACCTCATTCCCCTCCTCCCAGAGACCTCCGTCTCGAAATCAGGGAACTATGCCACCCACACCCCGAAACGTAATCCCCTCCTTCCCCTAAACAAGAAGCAAGATACCAGACTGTGACAACTAATGGATCTTTCCCTCTAACTCCCTCTCTACTACTGCCCCACTCTACAAAAACTACAAATAAGACTCAGTACTATTATAAGACTTACTTATTATAATATATAATAGTAAAACCTATAAATTAGAATTCCAAGACCTCTTTATTAAGCTCTTTTTCTTATAATATGACTTTTAGTAATAAAGTAATATTCTTCATATATATATATATAATATTATAATATGAATATAGTATATTGTAATAATGTGTGATAATCTAGATGTTGAAGGGAAAGAGAGGTGTGCCATGGAGTGGCTAGAGCTTAAATACAGTGAGTAGGGTCATGTGAGGTAAGCACACGTGACTAGCAAGTTGCTATGCAATATATAAAGAGAGTCTCTTATTATACTTTATATTTTTATTAATAGAGCTATATTTTATTCTTATCTTTCTTCGAGCTAATATCTCTTTATATTAGAATATAAGGCATATAAGATAGTTATAATCTAGAAAGTTATAAAGTAAAATATAATATGAAATAATAAATTAATAAAAAGGAAAGTAATATATAAATAAAGATTATATTTTAGATTTATATAATAATATAGTTAGTTATAATTCTTTTTTCTATCTTTTTTTAACGTGCTTTATTAGTTTTAAATTATATAATATAGCTTATATAAATTAGATAACTAATATAAAGCAGGTTAGCTTTTTAAGAAGAGAAACTAGTAAAACTGCTTTCCTTTTCTATAAGTAAATCCTTTATATATTAATAGTCTTTCCTAAATAAGTATTTAGCTCCTTACTTTAAAAAGAAATAAAAAATACTTTAAGTCCCTCTATCTCATACTTATATCTTTATATAAAAGGCTTTTTAGATAAATAGTAATAGCCTTAAGTCCTTTTATTCTAGGCTCTTTTCTATATATAATTAGTTATATATCTAGATTTTAACTAGTATTATGGTAGGGATTTCTCCCCGGTGGTCACGTGGCGCGGTCATGTGACTACGGACGTTCGGTTTCTATATATTACCCCGCTTTCCTTCCTTGTTCTTAGAAATCAACTAACCTTCACTCCTTAATTCCACGCTTCACTCGTATACTATAATCCTATACTATAGAAGCCTGTTATACTATATATTACTCCTCGTGTAATTATTCCCTATTATAGTAGTTTTCCTAGTATTATAGTAATATATAAGTAGAGATTTAGTTTCTAAGTTTATAGTCTTAGTACTATAGAAATAGTATTTATATAAGTTCTAAGGTTTAAAGAAGAAGTATTAGAGGTTTAGAGGTTCGTAATTAAGGTATTTTTAACTAGTTCCTAGTGCGAGGAATTATTATAAGTAAGTAAATAGTTATTTTAATAAGTTATAGAGAGTATTTAGCCTTATAAAAGAATAATTAAATAGAGGTTACTCTAGTGGTTTACGAGGAGGTTCGGCCTTATAAAAGAGCTATCTTAAGGGTATTACTTTAAGTATCGAAAAGTGATTAAGGTTAAAGTAAAAGAGGTAAAAGAGTAGTTTCTACTAACTAAGAATAGCTAAGTAAATAACTATTTCTAATAGTAAAAATCAATTATTATCTCCCTAGGCTACCAAATACTTTTATAGGAGTTAATAAGAGATTTCCCCTAGTAAAAATCAATTATCTATTCCCTAGGCTACTAAATACTTTTATAAGAGTTAATAAGTAGCTTTCCCCTTTAATATAAGTAGTCTAGATTTGCTTTAGGCTACTAAATACTTTTAGGACAAATCTAAATACCTCTAATCTATAAGTACTAACTAATTAGTATCGGTTTACTAGAAATATTAAGTACTATTATATATAGTCGTAGAATACTTATTATGTTTATTATTAGTGAAGTAGTATATTATTAAGGTTCAGGGAGCTTAGTTCAAGAGGTTAAGCTACTGAACTATACTCCCAAACCTCTGTTATACCTAATTAGGTCTAGTCTACGGGATGAGCCGCGCACACAACGCGGCACGTGACAATCTATAAAAGTGTATTTAAATACTTATTACTATAGTTATATAAGATCTTTCTCTAATAGAAATAAAACTTATACTTTAGGTAAGTTTAGTCCTATATTATTTTATAATTAGAATCTAATTATTTAGAGTTGATTTTATATTTCAAGTACTATTCTTATATTTTGCAGATTTGCTTAGATAATAGTAGATAGAGATATTGAATTTAAGAGAAAAAAGTCTATGAATTTTAATCTCGACAAGAATGAATGATTGTAAATAAAGCCTGCTTAGTCTAGTACTACGAAAAGGCGTCATTTACTACCCATTTATATACATACATTCATTCTCAAGTGGGGAATTAGGCGAGAGAGATAGCTGCGCCAGGAGCTGACAGGTTTCTTGGTCCCGTATCTAATCACTGATATTAATCGTTCGGCGTTTCCCACCTACAATTCGCCTAGCACGCCTTGTAGGTGAGGGATAGCGATACGCATAGAACAGCGATACGCAAATCGCACCAAAATTTGTATGGGCAAATCGGGCAGATTTGCATCACAACAACGCCTTAATTTTTTAGTTTTAAAATTTACTAAGCCAAAGGGCCCATACCTTGGGATCAATTCCCAATACTTAGACACTATTTTATTACGCTGCGTTGTGAGAATTCAAAGGGAGAAAAGGAGAGATTCCCACCAAATCTCAGATTTGCGTATCGCTGTTCTGTGCGTATCGCTATCCCTCACCTACAAGGCGTGCTAGGCGAATTGTAGGTGGGAAACGCCGAACGATTAACAGTGTGTCAAATGAGTAGAGTAGAGTAGAGTAGTGGGTCCTACTCATACTCTACTCAGCCAAAATATGTCCTACTTATATTCTACTCAATACTCAATGAGTATATACTTAAGTAACTTAAGTAGCGAGTCACGTGCAAGCACGTATCCTTATAAGGGGGTGCCCCGACTTAATTATTAGTTTTAAACTTACTTTAAAAGGCTATATTATATCTAAGAGTAAGTAGAAGTCAAAATAAGCCCTATATATTCCTTTTCTCTTCGATCTATTATTTAGAAGTCACATGCATTAAATAACACGTGATTACTATATTAATTTTTACTGGTATAATAAGTAGTATTAGAGGAATTCTAAGTAATAAAAAAGATAATAAAAGTAGAGAAAGATAATAAAGAGAAGAATTAAATAGTATTTATAATATAAAGAGAGATATTTAATATAATAAACCACGTGATGAGTAGTTAAACTACATAAGTAGTCTACTCTACTCTACTTAAGCTTAGTCATGGAGGGGCTACTTATACTCTACTCAATACTCAATGAGTATATACTTAAGTAACTTAAGTAGTTTGAGTATTCCTTTGACACACTGGATATTAATGATTTAAGAAAAAGAACTGGAAAATAATTTAAGACTTACTGCGATATGTGCTCATATTCCAGGCGCCCCCGCATATTTCAGCGAGATTACCATTGCAAGGAGTGTTGCAATTGTTCTTCCCTGATAGAGTTGCTTGAAGATCGATCTTATTTCCACAGAAGCACTGTGAATCTGCGTTCCACAGAATCAGTATTGGTATCCCACTAAAATTGCAGTCATGCCATAGAATATCGAAGTAAACTGGTTCGACACTGACAGTATTCCGTTCCAAAATATCGATAATCTGCACATGCATCTGCGCACAGCTCATTTGTCATATTTCCTGTCCAGTTTAACGACATTCCATTCAATGTACGTCCTTCAGGACCTGGCCCTGTATCGTTCCAGATCGCATCTTGGTAACAGCCAACATAGTCCCATTCAACTCCTGCTCCTGTCTGAATCGTGGTCGCATTTATGTAATGTGTCGCTTTCTGTCCCGAATCTGAAGATCTACTAGACGTTAGGGTTAATCTTTTGCCATCGAGCTCTGTGGGGCATGATACACTGACCGTATTCGTCCAAGACGTCCTTTGGATTGAAGGACCGGAAGAATAACGATGGCAGCTAACAGCCCAAGGCAAACTGTTACTACTGTAGCTTTCTTCCATCGAGTATGAAGAGGGCTGCTATTTTTGAATCTTGGTAGCTCTGCAGAAATGTTAGACTCGGCGAGTAGTTACGCATGTTTACCAGGTATTACGTGCCTTCATCTCTGTATGCACAGCAATGCCAGACACAAAGAGTGTTTACGATCGTTCTGGCGATATCTCTTGCGGAAGCGTTATTCTGAATCGATTGGTCTTGTGCGGTAGGTTTCTCGACACTGGAGCCATGAGAAGGTGGATTGTCGCCCATTGGCACGAACCAAGGAATGCATTCAAAAAGCTCGAGAATCATCCCTCATGCAAGGTTGCCCCGAAGATTTAAGGTGCTTCGGGTCACGTTTCTTGCCGAGTCGGTTGATTGAGAGGCAACCTAGAAGGCACCCTGTTAGGCGGCTTGACAATGCCTCAATAGGAGGTGGGCAAGAACCGGGCTCCCACCTCAGTCATCACGATTTGCTGAAAAGGTTACACAAGCAGGCTCCAATGCTGATGCAAATAATTTAGCGGCTAGTGATGATTGGGTTGAACATTTTTGTCTCATCCGCAGATAGCCTTTGGCAATCTCAGTTCTGGAGATGGAAATGATTGGCTGTGTGACACGGCAGAATCTGTAGCTTTCCCGCTTGCGGCCCATAGTACAGTTGCACAGCATCTTGCCACGTCCAAGATTCGTTCATGTGCCGTTTATTAAGGTTAAAGCACGCATATAATCTATAGCTTGATCCCGTAGCTAAGACCTCGGCGTCCTTCGAATCCAACACACGTTAAGCCCGGCACAGCTGACCTTCCTTAACCGGAAAACCGGACATGGAAGTAGTGGGCGCCCTGGTGAGCTCAGCCCAGCTTGTTGCCTATGTGGTGAAAGCTGCCGCATTCCTTTCCGATTTATATGAAAGACTCAAGAACGCTCCAGACAGAATACAACAACATGAAAATCATATCAAACATCTGATTGAGATCATTCTCCACATCCAAGAGACACGGTCCTTACACACAACACTTGTCTTCACTCAACTCGAACACACGATTTCGTTGGCTTACAGCCTTCGCGATCTCCTGGTCAAAGTCCTAGGCCAATATACGCAGCTTTCGTTTCGCAGAAGGTACTGGAAGGTGTTGCAAGGCAAGAAGGAGAAACAGATTCTTCTAGCCTTACAGAATCTCGAGAGGGAGAAGACAGGATTGTCTTTGTGTCTCACTGTAGCCCAAACTGAATTTCTCCACGACGTCCGGCACGAAGTAAAAAAGCCGGAATCAGATATGCCAGAGCAAAAATCTCCGAAACTTCCTCAGGCGCAAATTCTTGCCAGAGAAGCCTATCGCCAGTGCCCAGTAAGAACATCAGTTACTGCCTTATTGTCCACGTAGCTGATCTTGATGTAGCCGTCTCCAGCACCAACTGCCCCAGACATCGAACCAGTTAAGAATAACGAAATACAAGACATGGGAAATTCTGATACGGAGATGGTGGATGCGGATAGAAGCGACACCAGCGGTTGCGAAGATAAAAATGCAGACGTTTTGGGAGGTATCCTTATCGTTGTGGACGAACCTACTTCTTCCAAGCAGGCACTTCAGAATAATGGAGTTTACGGACCACCACCACCACCGGGGCTCATTGTGGCAAAGATCAGTGTCAAAAAGCCGAAAGCGGAAGACACGAGCATTCAAAACAATGGAGTTGTCGGTTTTGAAAACTTCTGGTCAAAGCAGTCTGGAGGAGGCAGATAGCTAGAGCAAATAGATTTATTAAAATCTTTTAGAAATAGATTGTTACTTCTATTTTGAGTGAGAAGACCTCTTTCCGACATCGGCAAGCCTCTGTTATACCTCATTGAAGATCCAATTAAAGATATGATATGGCACAAACACACAGCAAAATTTTATATACCTTTACTATTTAGTTGGCAATTTCTTTGAAGCATCATTATATAATAGGCTTTTGATGCCGATTCTCATCGATGAGCACACCTCGGATTGATTGGCTCACTGTCAACGGCTTGCCCTTGAGTCCACGATGTTCACGATCCTGCTTCGTCGTCTCCCACCTGTGTTCATGCTCGTTTCTCGTGTGTTTGAGAGTTCCCCAGGCAACGTCTTCAAACGTACGAGTTGCCTTTAAACCTTCCTTGATTCTGGTCTCTCGCAGCATCTCGCAGCAAGCTTTATTGCGAAGGTCTGACGCCCCCGCTAAACATATCTGAGAGCGGCAGTTATGATGTCGGCGGCACTCCAGCCGAAATGACATTGCTTTCGTCGGGCGAGAAGTCGGTTCAAGGAATGTGGAAAGAGGATGTGAAAATTTGACAATAATAATGGGTTTAGTTGAATGTCGGCCAATGGGGCTGTGCTGTTCAAGGGTTGTGCGGTGTGGCTGCAGCTGGCAGCTCGGCTGGATCGCTGCTGTAAAGCCTTCTAGACGATCCAACCATAGAACTGCATTTCGGTGAGCTCAAGGCGCATAAAAATGTGAGACAAAATGGTCTCATACTATCTCTCAACAACATCTCTCCTTCGTTCTCGAAACAAATCGCTGCGAGCACTCCTTCAACCCAAATCAAGATGCGGCTTCTCAATGCACAAACCAAACAATTCGAGGATTTCTTTGACAAAACGCCACCCTACGCTATCTTATCACACACATGGGGTTCAAACGAATTGACGTTTAAACAAATGGAGCAGAGTGGATATACTCCCTCTCGGAAGATTGACGGCTGCTGCGAACAGGCGTTGAAAGACGGTTTGAAGTATGTGTGGGCAGACACCTGTTGTATCGACAAGAGCAGCAGCGCAGAGCTTTCGGAAGCAATCAACTCTATGTACGTCTGGTACGCCGCATCCAATATATGCTACGCATACCTCTCGGATGTTCCTCTTGGAATCGACATAGGGACGAACGACTCAGCGTTTGCTAAAAGTCGGTGGTTCACTCGCGGGTGGACGCTCCAAGAGTTGATAGCGCCCAGCGACGTGGCATTTTATGATGAATCGTGGAAACTCATTGGTCGAAAGAGTTCCTTTGCGCAGGATGAGCATTTCACAAAACTTCTGAGCAGGGTGACCCGGATAAACTTCCGGGTATTAAAAGGTCGGAGCTCACTTGATGATTGCAGTGTCGCCCAGAGAATGAGCTGGGCAGCTTGCAGAACTACGACAAGAGTGGAGGATGTGGCTTACTCTCTTCTTGGTTTATTTCGAGTCAATATGCCTTTGCTCTATGGCGAAGGCCCCCGAGCTTTCGTGCGGCTCCAAGAAGAGATTCTGAAAGATTCAGATGACGAGTCCATCTTTGCGTGGGACTTCGACTCGAGTCCATTATCAGAAAGAGGCAGATATGCAATGTCACAATTATTTGCATCCTCACCAGCCGACTTTGCATCCTGTATGGACCTAAAGCCTTATATCCCAGCAGGGGTGAGACCCTCACATTATACCCTCACCAACAAAGGGCTTCATATCGAAGCCGATATTTGGACCTCACCGCTCGATAGTAGCTTGGTCTTTGCTCGTCTGAATTGTGCGCCGCATGACAGAGAAGGAAGTAGGATGAGTCTTGCACTGCCTCTGCGCAGATCAAAAGATAATGACATGCTCTTTTTCAGGCTTTGGGGGCCCCCTGTCTTGGTTTCATCGAACCTTTTCTCGGATACTCTGGCACATATATATCTACACAAGTCGATCAATCCCCCGCAGACACTTTTTCGGTTAGGGCTGAGAATTGAATTATCATTCAAGCAAGACTGCAGACAACCGGGCAGATACAATCTTGCACAAAAGATCAAGGAATTCTACCCAGTAACCTGGTCCGGACTTATGGTCAGTCACTACATAAGCGATTCACAACTCAACATCGATTTCGAGCACCAGAATATTCTGTTCTCTATAGAAACTGAGGAGAACCGGGAGAACCGGCCAAATTATGTTGTGTGGCTTGAGCACTGGTACAGCACCCTGCATGCGCCCCGCCTGGTTCCTAAAAAGCTCAAATGCCGTGCATCCATCCTACAAAGAGGGAAAAGCTTGGCGGAAGCAATAATGCAAAGCAGGGGGGCAATTGAGACGGCACTGGACTGGCAGGAAGCCCTGGATCTCGGGTTCTCCGAACTGAGTTTTAGGGTAGATGATTCAAACGAACGGAATTGGTGCTTAGATATTGAGGTTGTTGCAAAGTAGAGGTCATGGGACGAGGTTTGAATGTCGAAACTTTGATTTAAGGGCAACGCAACGTCCTTACTAGACAGACTGTAATGACGCAAACACAGTATAGTGAAGTGATACGATAGGCATGGCACTGGATGAAGTTAGATTTGCATTCTCCACTCTAGTTTGTTATTGTAGAAACTTCTATATAGTCATACTACAAATAATAGACAAAAGGGTAACAGTTTGCTCAAGCCTTTCTGGTCTGCTTTACATCTTCGTCTGCGTACCATGTGTCCGCATTTCGCCAGTACACCCATCTAATCGAGTTCTAAAGGCTATAAGCTCCCTTTACTCCGCGATCCGCCCCGAGTCATGCGCTCTAGAACTCTCTGACAACCCATCGATAGCCTTGATAGCATTCTTATACTGCGTCCTGTTCTCCACCACCTTCTTCAGCAAATCGGCCGTGATGTCGATCATCTCAGCATCCCCATCCCCTCTGGCATGAGATCGTGCCAAATTGATCGCACTTTGCAATACTATTTCTCCTATCAATACTCGTTCTTCTCCCACTACATCAAGGGCTTACTGTTCTTAATCTCCCTCCCATTCAAATTCAATTCCAACATCATCGGATCATTCTTCGCAAAATTCTGCGTGGAAGATGGGATATTCAGACGCCGCACTCCCGGCCGAAGTTTCCGTTGCTCGCGTTCGAGTTTATTGAAGAAGCCATCCCAGACTTGAGGACGCGAGGAGGGGTTGAGATTTTTGTAGCCGAGGAAGAGGTGGATTCGAGATGTGAAGGCGGGATCGATTACGCCTGGACGATTTGTTTTCTAGATAACACCTTGTCAGTAGAGGACTCGAGGCCGGGGGTGATAGGAGCTGTACCAAGAACATCGTGCCAGAGTAATATTCTATGGTTCGAAGAAAGGCTGAATTATGTTAGTTGATGATAACTATGGAGGACAGGGGCTTTACCTGTTACTAATGAATTCCGAGACAAGTCCTCCTTTTCTCGGCGTTCAAGGTAGACGTCTGCTTCGTCGATGAGGACGATACTGTTCCATGACATGGCTCTGTCTAGCCACTTGGCTAATTTCGCTGCCATGGTGGTTTCTTCCGTTCCCAGATCTGCGACTGTCAAAGAAAGCAATGGTCGATTGGTTTGTTTTGCCACACATTCTATTTTGTCAGTCCTGATGATTCTAGACGAAGGCGAATAACGTACCAACGGTGAAAGTCTTCCCCGTCCCAGGAGGGCCTGGTGGTGTTAGTTATCAAGGAGCTGGCTGCATGGGAAGTGCTTACATACCATATAGGAGCATCACCTGGCCACACCCCTTTTCTTCGATGAATTCAGCGTTCCGTGAATCGATAGAGTCATCTTCAACCATGCCCATTAGCATTTCCCGTTCGTTTTGTTCTAAAACCACACGCTTCATTGCTTGCTTGTCTTCGTCTACCGGATGCACATGTTTCATCTCGAAAATCACTAAAAATGTCAATATCAAGGTTCACTTTCCTCCAAGTAACTTACTCCACTCTTTCCTCTGCAACGCAAACCCAAGTACGTGTGAACTAAACAGGAGGAGTTGGTCTGGTGTTGGCATGTTATTCTCGTTGCATGCCATATTGTTGAACTTTGACCACCGTGGGCCACCATCTAGGTCCAAAGGCTTGGCAAAGTGAGTGTAAAAGTCTGCTTCCTCGTCTTCGGTAATTTGGTTCTTCTCAATCGGTTGCCATGCCCGTTGCGGCATCGCTGAGCGAGCTGGCGTATCTCGACTAGAACCTCGTTTAGGCGCATACGTTAGATAGCCGTTTGGGTCAACAATGATCTCTCCATTGTACTTGAATAAATCATTAGCAGTGGAGTGTTTTCCGTGCTATTTTTCATCTTACCTGAACCAGATGATTCGCAATCACAGATCCAGAATACCCTCGGTGAGCAGGTAATCCACAAACGATCTTGAAGTATTCAGCACCACGAGCAATGAGCTCCTCCTCCACTTTGCCATCACAATGTTCCAGAAATCGTTTAGGGAATATGTTGAGCTCATTGATTTTACGCAAGCCGTCGTACCTGTCAATTGTGAACTCGTGGGCTTGGCGGGTTAGACGTTGCCCAGTGTATGCCAAGTTCCAGACCCGGATCATCCATTTGTCTAAGGGTGAGACACCGCAAGGATCTGGAGTATGGTCTGCAGCCAGCACAACGAACCCAGCGAGATCCTTTCTGACCCGAGCAAGAACTGTATTGCCTGGCTTGAATAGTAGCCAGAGCATGTCGTAGGATGCGTATCCATTCGCATAGTTTCGAAGTTCAGGTTCAATGACACCATCGTAGTGGCCTTTGTAGGTTGGAGAATTAAGCAAGACGTTAAGGTGATTGTGGGTAGTTTCGTCGCAGGTGACGGTGGTGAGAGGTCCGTCCGCTTCGTTGCCAAGGACAACGGTCTTATCTTCGTTGTTGTATGCCTCGGCGACTTTTTGGAGATCGGTATGGTAGTGCACTAATATTCGATAGGGTTCTTTGAACAAAAGTTCCTTTCCTTGCAAATCATGGCCTGGGTAGTAGAGTACCAATTTTCGGAGTACGTTTTGGATGTGCGGAGAGAGGATTCGTATGTATGTTGGCTCGATAACTCGTGCCAAAAAATCTTCTCCTACAACAAAGGGGTCTGGGTCGGGATCTCGGTTAGTTCCAAATGTAGACCTGTGTTGGCTCTTTCTGTCTTTCAATTTGTTTCCTTGGATGCAAAGCATGACATCCATTGGGGAATATTCTGTGCGAACATTTTCATGACTCTCGATGAAGCCTTCGAAGGGCGCTGTTGAATATCGGAGCAACTCTTCTTGTGTCAGAAGATCTCTGCATGAGAGACGGTAAATGATTGTGGGTGGATCTCCTATTGTAGGACCGGTAGACAGTCTGTGGGCCTTGTTGGAAGGAAGGGGTCCTCTGTTTGAACTACTTGGAGAGAGGACGCTCTGTAGAAGAGTGGTCTTGTCTCGCAATTCATCAACAAGAGTATGTACATCACTTCGGGGGTCTTCAAGAGCCGTCTTATGAGCTTCATGTTGAAACATTATCTGCGGGGGTGTCGACGGTGTAATTGTTCTGTCGAGTTCAGCACTGAACCGAACGAGTGATTTTGGTGGCTGTTCTTGCTGATCCTGTTCTTCGGCAGACCTCAATGACGTTCTCAGGAAAGGTGTGGTCTCGGGATCGTCGACGTCTGGCAATGTTGAAGAGGGCGGAAATGCCGGAGATACCTCAGCCAGAGTCGTGAGTGCAGATGGTGGTCTGGGAGGAAGTCTAGGTAGATCGCTGGGCTTTCCCGCTAGTTCTTCTTTCAAGTTTCTCAAGTTTTGCACATCTTTCAATCCAAGTCCGCCAGAGGCAGCCAGTCGACGTTGAGTGGATTTCCTCCTTGAGGCTATCTTTTGACGGGAATCCGACTCACTGGCGGAGGAGCCACCAGGGGCTGAGACATCGTGATGCTGCGGTTCTCCTTCTCTCCGCTGGTCCCGTGTTTCGTTATCATGCCTATCTCTTTCATGTCGCTGGGGATAGAGGGTCTCCCTCTTGCGCCTGCGCCCATCGGCTCGTCTGAAGTCGACAGAACGTCTCTTTTCCCTTTCCGCAGGTGACTTGCGGTCGACATATGCGTCCGCAAGGTCTAAGGCTGGAGGATCGGGAGCCCGAGGGATCCTGGTAGAAGACAATTTTGGTGATGTCAAAGGATGGTCAAAACCTCTTACTGTGGGAGGTGGTCCCGATGGATATCTGATATCTGCTGGTGGACGAGGAGCTGTTGGGCCGTATTCTTCTATCGTGGTCGTGGGCCGCTCTCGCAGTGGAGGCTCACGACGGCGAACATCATTCATATCATTTGGCGAGGCTCGCAGAGACCTGGGATCGATGGCGTAAGGATTATACGGAGCGCGAGGCCGATATGCCGATTCAGAGTATCCGTATCGGTCTGCCATTGCCGTTAAGCGCAGCACTTGATGTGACCGCTGAGAGGCTGTTAAATTCGCTGCTCATGTGGATACAGCGATGATTCCTATATTTCACATTGGGTTTCGTCGTGATCTTGCAGCCTCACCGGGGCTCAGCAGCAGAATGAAGGACGGAGATCATGCATCTAAAGGGTCGCGTGCAGGTGAAGGTGCTGCTGCCCTAAGGGGCGTACAAGTATCGAATCATAGGCTGCCAGAGCCACGGCTGCCACTTCAGCACCACGTAGCTCTCAGAATAGATATCCAGTAGGCTGTTGAGCCGGTAGCGAAATAGTGCATGAGAATACCTAGAATACTATAGGACCAATAAAGAGGAGGGAATGGTGGGAGTTCATCCTAAAGAAGCGCATCATGTTAGGAACGAAATAGAGGAAAGCCATCCTATAAAGAAGTTCATACTATGGCTAGGAAATTGAGCGCAATGGAGTGTTGTTAAAATAAGTCTTGCCGTGGTCCCTCTCCTGCAGATGTTAAAGAAGGTTTGCGGGTCGCTTCCATTTTCGTGGCTTTGCCACTGTATCTTCAAAGATCCTTCCCCGTGCAGGCCCCTGAAGCTGAAGACATGGTGAACTTATTAATTACTATACGGTAGGCCAATTAGAGCATGCTTCTCACCAGTTCGAGGAAATACTTGATGCCACTTGAGCAAGCTTGAATCAAGAGCTCAAAACGTACAACACAAGACAACTCCACAATTAATTATGTAAACCCGTAAGATGATTAACCAGGAGTGCTTCCCCTCCAATTTCGTTCACATGACGTTCATTAAGTGCCAACCTTCCTCGGAGTGCCAACCACAACAAGCGAAATCTCACCTCCCTCCCTCCTCACTTCAAAATACAACATGCCACAGCAACACAATCCCCTTCCCTACCAGCCCAAGCAAGGTCCTCTCCGTCTCATCCTCCAAAACAAGCACTTCGATCCTCTCCTCCTCATAAAAAGTCCGCAGCAGCCCCCTCTCCAACCTCCCCCCCTTGCCCGCCGTATTCATCAAACTGACCGTCTGCAAAACATTCACAAACCACAACCCCAATCCTAACTTTCCCCCTTCTTTCTTGCTCTCCTTCTTCCTCCTCGCGTACGTCTTAGCAAGACTCTTGATTGTGACGGGTTCCTCGCCCGGCCCTGCGTCAGCGAGGAAGGCGGCGAACATGGCGGGCTGGAAAGTGAAGTTGTCGTGTGAAGGGTTGGAAGGGGCGCCGTAGTCGAGGCGCGTGATGGAGCGGTCGTGCTCGAGGACGTTGTGGCGGCGCATATCGACTAAATCAAACGTCCCATCTTTTCGCAAGAGAGGCTTCAGACTATTTGACAGGGACGTGGCGAGGGGGCTGCTGAAATGCAGGGCTGTCTTTAGGGCAGAGTTTACTTTGGCCAGGGTTAGGTTTTTGCCGTCGCGGGGGCTGTGGCAGGTTAGTGTGAGCTTCTTGAGAAGGTTTTGGGGTGGAGGGAAGGGAACATACAGGTAGCCTTGGTTTGCGAGGGCGTTGAGGGCTGGACAGGGACCTCGTTCTTCGATTGGGCCGCGGATGTACTCGTAGGAATGGTCTGTTGACTCCGGCTTCTTGGCAGAGGCCGAGCCAAATGTGAACAGGCCCCGGATCGTGTTTGTGAGCGTTAGATGCATGATGGCGAAATACGGTATTTGGGACGATGTTTGAGGGGTATGGGGAAGGAAGGGGAAAGGAAGAGCTTTGGGAATTTTGGGAGTCGTGCCAGTCTAATAGCGGGCGGTGAATATCCATGGGGTTGGGTGCATGCATAGTTGCAGTGATGGGCGTCGTGGCTGACAGCTGAAGCAACCACTCAGCCCAGAACAAAGCGAACCACAGGCTGTTCTGAAAGCCGCAGATGCGGCATCGCTTGTCAGCTTATCACTTGATAGACCCTCCGCCTCTAGTCAGCTTAGTTTCCTGGATTGGAGGCATTTTTCGAAGGTAGTCAAAGCTCGGCTGCACCAAGTCACAGGCACGCCACAGTGTGCATCTTGCCTGATCCTTCGCAAACTTGCTTAGATAGCAACAGAACGACATCAAGATAACCTGGGAGTTCGGAATCTTCGAGAAAGAAGCCGCGGACTGCCTCCGGACAGGAACTTTCCTTGCCCGGTATCTCGATTGTCAGAATTTTAGGCCTGTGTGAGGTCGTCCATGATCCAGGGGTTTCTCTCAAACGGTAATGATGATGATGATGATGATGATATCTATTTGCGTCCATGGGCGTGAGCCGACCTCCCATGAGTCAGGGGTTTCTCTCAAACGGTGAAGGGTAGTCAGGGATTCAATCAATCATCTTAATTATGCTGCAAATTGTGCTTCGTGCTGTTCGCTAGGTATTTCCAACCAGCGCCTCTAAACCCACCATTGCTCCACCCATGCATTGAAAAACAAGTCAAATTATTACCGACTATCCAGTCATTCTAATCAGCTTTTATAGCCCTGTGGTTGGTGTCAGTTTGATGCTCTGTCCTGAGGAAATCAGAGAAGCACAAGACTCACCCATAAATCCTTCTGACAAACGCATATGCAGTCAAGAACCCAACCGTCCCACACAGTAACCCATACACCACGCACGCCATGAAACTATAACTGAAAAACAGCAGTCCGCTCACGAAGCCCTCGATATGCAGCCGCATGAAGTAATACCAGATGCAGTAGACAAAAACCCAGATGGCGCTGGATCCGCCAACCGCAAAAGAGTGCCACCACCAGTTATAGTCTTCAGAGCAGAGCTTGATGTAGATTGTCACGATGGTGACTTCAGCGATGGTGAGCATCAGAATTACCGAGACGACGGACAGGAAGCCGAAGACGTAGTAGTAGCCTGACTTGTCTTGCCACATGGATTGGAAGACGAAAAGGAGCTCGATGAAGATTACGGCGAAGGGTATCAGGCCTGCCAGGACGATGGATTGTGGGGAACGAATATACCAAGCTGGGGCCGGGATTTGGCGGGGGATAGTTGTGGTTTTGGTCGGGTGTTCCCAGGCGCCTGTTTTGACGTAGCCAAGCCATGTACCGGCATAGACGAGTGGAAGTTGAATGCAGAGCCAGAGCATGATGAGGCCGACGAGAGTCCCGAAAGGGAGGGCAGTGGATGAAGCTTGGGCCCAGACAAAGAGATTGAGAATGAAAATCAGGCAGAAAAGAAGGCCTGGGAAGAGCAGTCCAGTGATGAGGGTGTTCCTCCTCCAGTTCAGTCCACCAAATGTTTTGTACACTCGTCCGGAAAAGTAGCCAGAGAAGAGACCTGCAAAGACGAAAAGTCCAATACCGACTGAGACGAACCCACCACGGAATGAGGGATTCAGGACGCCGAAGCTGCTGAGGAAGAGCAGACCGAATGCCATGAAAATTAATTGCATCCCAGAACCGACAAGTGGCGCCAAGATATATCCGTATGCTGGAGCTCGGAAAATATCCCCGTGCAGAAGTTTCCATCCAGTCACATCTTCAAGAGCTTCTTCATCTGAAGACACATCTGCATCATTCTCCGTATCTCCAACTTGTTCCAGTAAGCCAGTCCCCATTTTCTCCCCAGTCTTTGGCGTTCTTGCTCCACTTCCGGGTCTGGATCTCCGCTTGGCTTTGAGCTTTCCCTCCTCTGCTGAAGCATCTTTGTATGTCTTGATATCCGTTCGGATTGTCCTTGCCAATATCATAGCCACGATGGCGCTTAACAGTCCGGAGATAATCAGAGAATTGATGATTGCCAGCCAATGGATCCTGGAGCCTTCCTCCTGATTCACGAAATACAGGTCCCATCTGTGGGACCACTCAATCTTGTCATCTTCCCGCCAATATACAGAGTATGAGTATGGGATGTCGAGTGTAGCTCCATCGTCAACATCTTGCTCGCTTTCTGGCGGGTAGTAGGAGGAATGAGGATATTGTAGGGAGAAATCGGTGGTAGCGTTCGGGGGAAGGTAGAGTTCCATGGGCGTATCAGCATCGTTTATATCTGCCGGACATCCATCTCCATCCCTCTTCTGCGGTCCAATGCTCTTCGTGTATACCTCAAATCCCACCACTACCTTTCCGCCCCGATTCCCATCTCTGCCCGGAGCCTTTCGGTATCGGATGACAATGGTGAGGTGGTTGTTGATATAGTACCTGTACTTTCCTGTATTCGAGATATCTTTATATCCCATCTTGAACCCTGCTGCGTAATATTTTCTGGATTTGTCCACTGTCACGAAGCTCGTGGCTCCTGGAAGGTTGTCCACGATCCACTCCGCAACATATCCTTCCTTAACCATCTCCCGTGCACGCCTCAGGTCCGATCGGCTGACATTCCGCGTGCAGAGGACGTTACATTCTTGGTCTTGTCCCATCACCAGTTCAATGTCTGATTGCATGATTCGGTCACCCCTAAGCACTTCGCCGAGGTTGAGGGAGATGCTCTGGCCGCTGAGGAGGGATGAACCGGCGTGGCGGGTGCCAGATGGGGGGCATACGAATGGGAGGTCGTAGTATGCATATTGTAATTGTGTGTTGTCGGAGTATACTTTATTGACGAGGAGGGGAATTGCTTCGTTATCTTTGTAGCTTTTGATCGACCAGCCTGCTGATGTTAGCCACCAATCACACCAATCCCATCGTAACTCCTCAGCGTACCTGGTATGTAGAAGGCTTCAGTAAATGAAAAGGCCGTCAGGAAGAGGAGGAGACAACTCCACAGCCGTAATCGAAAATCGGTCGCCATCTTTGTGTTGAATTACCCGATCTGTGACTTCTCCTCGACGTTCTTCCCAGGCACCAATCTCCCAACCCCTTTTCAGCAACCCACTCCAGATCTTGTCGCTACCAATTTCCTTCTTTCTTGTTCCAAGGGCTTTCGATTATCGCGTTCGGTGGGTGGATTGTCACGTTGGGATTAGAGTTGATGACGGTGCCGGGAATCTCCTAACGAGCGTAAGCGGTCCAGAGGACCTGAGCAGAGTAAGCACTTAGAATAAGTGAGCAGGGACGAAGGCAAATGGACGTCCTGCAGTGCTGCGTAAATAATAAGCTGATGATCCCTCGACGTGCGTGTTCTGCGGTGTACGGTAGATTGAGGCTTGCGTGGAGGTTGAGTGATCTTGATCTGATATGATCCGCAGATTTTGACGTGGACATGGGCTGCCGAATTGAATTGCGTGTGGCTATTTTCGGCGCCACGCAATCCACTCAGGTTATGGTTCAGTTATCGCCACTTGAACGCCCCTGAACCCCTTTGAAGATGAAACAACGGGAGTTCCGCGCAGAGGATATAGGACGGTCTCCATGTTTTGTTTTCAAGTTCTCCTTTCCAAAGCAAATCATCGAACGGTAAGGTAGGTATGGAAGAAACAAGAGAAAGTCACGTGCTTGTGTCTTTACAGGTAGGCAGAGTGGATATTTTCTTCTTTGTCGGATCGTCTGTAACATATCAAACAATAACCCCCCATCTTCGGGGGAATTATACCTCCAGGCAGCTGGGTCGTTGAGAAATAATGAGGATACTGACGCTCCAGCACTCCCGTCCGATGGCTTCAGCTTAGGGAATGACGAAGTTCTTGGTATTCTTTATTGTCCACCAGATGCTGTCCCCTATTTCCCTCACCACCCTTCATTCATCGACATCGCCTCAACCAAAACCCCGAATTTTGATTTGTGCTTGCAAGAGCCTTCGCAACGTCTTTGGCGCCCGGCCAATTGAGGCCTTGGGGCCGCAGATCTCGATATTCAGCTGGTCATGGGTGGGATGCTCCAAGGCGCGCAGCCCTCCCAGATTTGTTTTCCCCCTCAACAGCGTCCCTTTGAAACCTCACAATCGGCCACAGTTGGCCTGTACAGCGAATGAGCTTCGCAAGTGCTTATCGTGCTGCTGGTGATATGCAAGAATGCCGCTTCACGGCGTCCGCCTAACCGCGTCAGCGTTCCCTCCTTTCGAGATTTATACTCGGTAAGCTCACCGAAGCAACCTCATTGGACCTCGGTGACCATTTGAGGAAAATTTGGCATTCATGCACAGTTGTACAACGCATTTAGTGCGCACAAACATTTCGCCCCGCCAAGCTGGCACATCCTCAGAGAACATGCATGGCACGAACAAGGGTAGATAGATAAATTCCTTGGATCTCCCAACTGCAGACGGTCAAGATTTTGACTTTGCAACTTGATCGACTTATTCAATTATCAATCACAATACAACTTCATTGCCACACTAGTACATTCGAACCCTCCTAAACTTTCCTCATGACCGAAACACCGCAAGCCAACATGGGTCATATTCCCAGCTACACCATCATACGGCGACAAGACCTAAGTTTCCAATTCAATCCGCCAATTGGCTCTCTCGAACTTGCAAATGCTCTAGCTTTGAAGTACCCTCTGGAACTCAGCCTGGAAAGTCAACTTCGCAGAGCCCTCCTCGACCACCTGGAATCAGAACACAATCTTTCTCCAACAATTGGACAGCTTTCCGGCATGTATTCGCCCCAGGCATCCGCTGCCAACCACCGAAAAGCACCTACCGCCTGGAGAATCACAACCGGAAACCCCGCCGAGTTCAAGAGGAAAAGGTCGACATTTACTCATACCAAGCGCAAGAAAGTGGCCGAAGTTCGAAAACGGGGTGCTTGTGAACAACACAGGAGGAAGAAAATCGAGGTAAGCCCATCTATCTGCAGATGCAAACTAAAACAACGCTCATAACGAGAAGTGTAATTGCACTCGTCCTGAGTCGACAACCCGACAACCCCCAGAACAGGCTCTCGACAAGTCTCCCGCAACTCAACCTGGAATCCCAGAAAATCCAACATTGCCAGATACGTCAAAAGATTTCGAAGGTACTTACGATTTTCATTCATTTCTTCGAAATTCGACAACAGATCCGAATTGGAACTATATTTTTCAGCCAGCACCTGCAAGCTACGACCCAATGAGCGATTCTTGGTGGCCCCCCGAAACCCCTCCAATCTGAAGGACTAGTGCAGCCGTGTAAGCCTCATATTGGTACCCACGAAGTTTCTCTATTCAGCCGACCAGCCGATCTCGAACGCCACTGCAACTGTTCGACATGCAAGAGCTCCTGCGAAGGCCTTTGCCTGCGACTATTCGACAGCCAGCTTTCCCAAAGGTGGTTGATCAAGGGTTTCGCTCGCAAAGGTCACTTCAGAGACCATCTTCGAGATTACAATCACGAAGATATTGCGAATACTGCCCTCTGGGAAAGCTCGCTAACTTTATTAATAGGGGTGTGGGCCACATATAAGCCCGTCCACGCATACACATAAGATACTCAAAAATCGGCAGAAAACGGACTTGTGTAAGTGATTCCCCTAAATCTACTGACGAAACAGAATTCGTAGACATGCGTGAAGTACACTGAGCAACACACACGTATATGCCTAACCTTTCGAGCTCTTTAACCCTAGTATAGCTCTTAAATTAATTTGAAGTCCCCCTCCTAACCTTACTGAATATCCCAATTTGTAAAAGGCTCTCTATCTTCGTCTCCTTACCTCTAGATCGCTTGAATTGTCACAAATCATGTAGGGAGGTGGAGGTATAATGTAATCAAATACACTCTTTTTAATCCAAAAATAACTGCTTTCCAATAATTCGACCAGGGCGGTCAACTCGGCCTCACCTGGATTCATCTGATTTGAGCCTGCGACTTGGGGGTCAATTTGTGCCCAGATACGCCCTTGAGCTTTCACACAAGATTCAACACTGTGATCTTTCGATGCAATTCCGATACTCGCTCATTAGTCTCAAGATCTTCTTCTCTCAACCTCTAAACAATCTCGCACTTTCGACTCAAAAGTGAAACCCAGACGACATCGACCTCTATTCTACTTCGATCCCCCCTGAAGGGAGAATTGTTTCCATTCTCTAGTGAGGATAGCTCTCCACCTTTTCCACCTTTCCTTCCCATCCTCTTCAACTTCATCTCAACCACATCCCTCCGCCTCCCCTCACTTCCTTTCTTCTTCTTTCCTCACCCCATCTTGCTCTCACATCCTCCCTTCTACTCCATGGGCAACGAACAATCAGCCGAGAGCTTACCAGCAGACCAGCCCGGCACTCGATCTCCATCATCCTCACTTGAACGCTCTGCATCAGCTTCCCTCGAGCAACCCAGCGCCAGCAGTGCCTCATCATCCAAACCATCACCTCCAGTCTCGCCATCCAAACAACAGCAAAAGCGAAGACGTACAAGCACCCGCAAGAAATTCTGGACTTTCTGCTTTTGTCGGCACACAACGCACGAATCCCAGCAAGCCTGTGAAAGTGACCCACACTCGACGCTCTACACTGGTACTTTTGTCCCTCTCACTGAACATCCTTCATCCTCCTCCTCCGACGACGACGACGAAGAGTCTTCTACCTCCGACGACAGCGAGCCTGAATTATCCTTCAAGCGCACGACCAAGCAGAAATTCGGGATCGAAGATTCACAATACGTTAAGCTTGAAGGTAAAGTCAAATCCGGGCACGAAAGTAAAGTCAGGATGCCGGAAAAGCGGGTCCAAACCGAGAAAATGAAAGGCGGCCGTTCATTGCGCGCAAAGAAATCGAAGATTGAGAGGGAGAAAGAGGAGCAAGGATGTGATTGTACCGAGGATCATCAGTCACTTTCGGAGTGTGAGAAGGAAGGGAACAGGATTTTGGGGGATGTTAGGACTGCGTGAGTTTTTCCCTTCTCTAATTGTTCTCGTGCCTTTGGGGACGTTGGAGCTGATGTGATATGGGTATAGGATTATCCTTTCTTCGCAAGGAATGGTGGTTGTTCATGTTGGTGGTGAAGGGGGCAGTCTGAAACAAAGGTTCATCGTTCACCGAGAACTTCTCGTGCTTCATTCGAGCTTCTTCCGCGAGATGCTGAAGGAGGGGGTTAAGGTTGAGGTCAAAGAAGACGAGGAGATGAAAGTCAAAAGCGAGGACATTGAGTTGCCTGAGCAGGGACAAGAGATGGCGATGATTTCTGAAATCGTCCGCTCGTCAACCCCCGTGACAAAGAATTTGGGCGTGCGACAAAATGAGGAGTGGGAATTGGGCCCCACGACCCACGAAAATGGACAAATAGTGAATGAGGAAGAGCAAAAGAGAAGCGGAGACAAGAGTCGCGAGAACAGCCCTCTTTCTGAGGTCTCGACTCCGGACGAAGCAGCCGACAACGCGTTCCTAAACATGTTGAAAAAAGGCACCCCGCACCCTGTGCTCCCCCTTCTTCTGCCAACGAGCAGAACAACGAGCACCCTTCCACCAATCAAGATCACCTCTCCTCTTCCCTTGTTCACGGAGATCAATGTACCTGACCTCAACAGCATGCAATTCACAGCCTTCCTCAGCTTCATCTACACCCACACCATCAGCCCGTCAATCAGTGACCTACAACTCCATCCAACACACACCTTCCCAATCCAATACCTTTCTGCATCCCAACTCGGCTCACCAGGATTCATGAACAACATCATTACGCAGCAGCGCCGGAAAGGGGATCGCCAGTGGCCGAGCGTGGAGCAGGTGCGATTCATCCACTCCGCCGTCTCTTCCTACACGCCCCTCAATCACCCTGGGTGGGATGGAACAATGGGCACCGGTGCAATGGAAGGCCCAGTGATCCTCAGAAAGTTCACCGCAGCCTGCATCGCGGCCTCTAACCCCTTCACCCGGTACTCCGAAGGCTCAGACGAGCTTGCAGAGTGGACGAAGCTGTTTGGGGAGTGTCAAGGGCTGTGGTTGGATGTTTTGAAGGAGGGTGGGAAATGGGCTGAGAGTAAGCCGTGGGAGGAGTGTTGGCGGAAGGAGTGGATGGTTGAGGAGAGGGGGTTGAGGGAGAGGTTGGAGGAGATGTTTGTGCATGGAGAAGGCAGATGAAAACGGGGAGGGGTGGAGAGGGGTTCGGAGGCGGGGTGTACGAGGAGTTCCATGCGGTATCGGGGGTATAATGTGGGTGTTTGAGGAGGGGTGGGCGAGGAGACTTCCTCTGGGAATGTTTGGGGGTTAGTGGGTGATTGACTGCGATTGGTGGGGAGCTTACTTCCTTTGCAAGATGGGTACGCATGGGGAGAAAGGCAGCAAGGCTAGACGGGATGGCAAAAGGGATATTAGGTAGGGAACGGAGAACGACAGTGCATATGGAGGAAATGGGATTTTGAAATTCATGCAGATTCGGGAGAATAAATTCCAGCGACTTTGCTGGTCCGTATGCAAAATGGGTTAATTCGTAGCATTATGCAATGAGGAAAATCAACTATGATTTACAGTTTCATAATGTGAACTTAATTGCTTATCCTCTGTTCAATGTATTTCCAGAGCCCCTGTTGCCAGTTAGCGCTGCGTTTTTCTCAGGAAAAGGGGCGTAAACTCACTTCGGATTTGCCTCCACGTACTCATCCCATTCCCTAGCCTTCAGCGTCTCCGCATCCGCTTTCTCAAGATTATCCTCGTCTGGCTCTGGACTTAACCCACTCGCCTCCCCACCGCCCTCAATAATGCCCCCCCTTGCCCGCTCCTCCTCCAAGTACTCATCAATCGTCATAGTCGGCAGATTATGCCCTGGTCTAAATACACCCTCCTGCAAGGTCTTTCTGCTGTCCAACAGCGTAAACGGCCGCAATGGCTTCCCACTCGAACTTAATATTGGGCCCTTGTTCGTGACGCTCGATAATGCATCTCGACTATCAAGACGCTCTGAATATTCATCCTTGCCACGCAGTCCCATCCGTTCCCTGTAATCCCTCTCGAGCTGTTCCGGGCCTGTTGTTGCAGACGGGGGAGCCATAGCCAGAACCTCAAGCTCCCGGTTCATAGATTCGAGCGATTGGAATGTATTGTGTGTGCAGAGGGCAACATTTGCCAGTTGAAGCTCGCGGACTGCATCGTCGTCATTTTGCAGGTATGCTGGGTTTTGCGACAGGAACTTCCACCTGTCAGCAGAAGCCTCGAATACCTCTCCAAGAGTATACACATACCTCTAGCTTCTTTTTCAACTCTTTTTCATGCTTGAAATTTGCTATCTTCGCGTCTCGTCGCGCATTGGGGTCTTTGGTCGAGATTGTGGAAAACGTGGTGGGGGCTTCGGTGTAATTATTGTAGAGCTTCTTGTCTGGTGTCGAGAGGATTTCATAGTGGTCTAGGAGGGTTAGGTATCGTTCGTATGCTTCGCGAGCTTTTTGCAGGGTGGTTTTGCGGTCTTTGGAGCTGAGGCGGATGATGAGGTCGGCGAGGCGGTAATTGATGAGCAGGTACCTCCCGAGATTAGCACAATACTTTGGAAAAGCTAAAGATACATACTGCAGGTCTCCTGATGTAAGATCCTCAAGAGTTTCATTAGGACTGAAGAGTGAGAGACGGTCTGCAAGCTTGAGGCAGTCTTCGTAGGTGGAGATGGCAGCGGCGAGGTTTTGTTGGTAAGTGGCGGTGTTGCTGTCCCACGAAGTCTCGATATCCTTTCTTTGACGCTCTGCGGAGCTGAAGAGCGACTTGATGCTTTGTTCTGCCATTTTGGGTGAGAGGTATAGACTTTTAGTGGTTGTTGGTGGGGTGTTGAAGTTGTGATGGTGGGGGAGGAGGAAGGCGTGAGAAGACGCGACTGCTTTGTTCGCCTCGCGTCCGAACAAAATTCCTTCTCGCAGCCTTCACTTCACTCATCGCAACTTCTCTTCGGCCTCAAATTTGACTACACCGATGCGCTAGCTACGCGAGCTCGAAAGGCCTTCGAGGTCTTTTCGATATTCTTTCGAAATCATCTTCGAACCTCCCAAGTACTCTATTTTCACACTCCCCTCCCCTTCTCGCACAATGCCGTACGCCGGCTACCTGCAGGACCTCAGTCAGCTGATTGAGGATCCCTTGGTACAATTTCTTGATACGGACAGCGCACTGATTGATGGCAGTCCCAAAAATCGAGAGGCATCATGTACCATCGAGCTGGCCCCGACCACGCTCAAGTTGATGCTGGAGCTGGACAAGGCTGCAGATCACGAAAGCGAGGCTGACAAGGCTACGAATCCGCTTGCTCTCTCCCCCAATACAAACGATTCCGAGTGGGACGAAATCAACTCCATGTCAACTTCAGCCCTTGACCTAACTTCTTCCCTTGTCTTCAACTTTCCACCAACGGTCATGCCCCCACCAATGGTAGACAACCCTCCTGTGGAGGAAGGAGACGCGTCTTCTATGGCATCTCCAGCCCTCCAAGAGAAGCTCCCGATGGAGACGACAGTCACAAACATAGCCGTGTCACCTCCATCCACGCCATCTCCCATTCCAATCCTCCAAGCTGATAAGCAACAATCCATCAACAAGATGGCTGCGCCAGCTCATTCAAGTCCTCACGCTACGACTCTCGCCACGAGAAACACTGACCAAGTGATTGCTGATCTGAGGAGACCTTCTGGTTCCCGCCCCTTCGGCCCTCCATTTTCTCCAAAACCTCGCTTGGCTTCCTACGCGGGCACCAGGTCAGAGCCAACTCTCTCTGGTCTTCCGGAAGCTCCCATCTACTTAGGTGCAAACGCTCCCCCCAGCCCTGATGATGGTGACGAAGATGAGCCCAACGAATCCTCAGACGAGGAAGAAGCACGACCTACAGCAAAGCCGCGCAAAATTACAGAGCAAAAGCGACGACACAACGCCGTTGCTGACAGTTACATGCACAAGCGAACCCAGAAGCAATTGAAGGAAGGCAACACGGTCCGCCCTGAAGATGAAGCACAACAATCCGCTCGATGGCTGGTCAATCAATCCGAGAACCGCGAGATTATCTCAAGCCCGCGAGAGTATCAGGTGGAATTGTTTGAGAAGGCAAAGGAGAAGAATATAATCGCCGTTCTCGATACCGGTACCTGCCTTCTAACCCAATTTAGTTCCTCCTGCTAACAAGCTTAGGTTCCGGCAAGACTTTGATTGCTGTCCTCCTCCTTCGACACATATTAGCTCAGGAGCTGGAGGATAGAGCCATGAGCAAGCCGAAGCGAATCTCATTCTTCTTGGTCGACTCGGTCCAGCTTGTCTTCCAACAACATGCTGTCCTCAAGGCAAATCTCGATCAGCCAATGAACATGTTCTGTGGTGATATGGGTTGTGATTTGTGGAGCAAGAAGCTCTGGGAGAAACATTTTGCAGAGAACATGGTCATTGTTTGCACTGCAGAAGTCCTTCGACAATGTCTTCACCACTCATTCATTTCCATGGAACAGATCAACCTTCTCATCTTCGACGAAGCACACCATGCGAAGAAAGATCATGCGTATGCTCGAATCATCAAGGACTTCTATGTTCAGCAGGAAAGACACGTCATCCTTCCCAAGATCTTCGGTATGACTGCATCTCCGGTAGATGCTCGTGTCGATGTCAAGAAGGCTGCTGCGGAACTGGAAGCTATTCTCCATTGCCAGATCGCCACCGCTGCCGACTCTAGCTTGCTGCAGTACACTGTCACATCCAAACAAGAGCAGCTCGCCAAGTATGCAGCCCTCGGTCCCAAGTTTGAGACACCTTTATACAAGGAAATGTCTTCCAGATTCAAGTCAAATTTGGTTCTCAAAAAGCCGCTTCTGTACGCCTACGAAGCAACCAGAGAGCTGGGGTCGTGGTGCTCTGATCATATTTGGCCCTTCGTCCTGAGTGAAGAAGAGACGAAGAAGCTGCAAGCAACGACTGAACGCAAATACCATGCAAAGAAAGTTCAAGAGCCACTTGAAGTCTTGGAAAAGCACAAGGAGCAGCTTCGAGAGTCGCGACAAATTGTGCAAACACACACCTTCGAGCCGCCCAACTATGATCCACAGACTCATACATCCACCAATCTGTCCTCGAAGGTCACCACTCTTATTACATACCTGAAAGGACGATTCGAGCGTCCGACAGATGATAAGTGCATTGTCTTCGTAAGACAGCGATATACTGCACGTCTCTTGGCGAATCTATTCACTTATCCACAGATAGGAACCCCGTATTTGTTTGCAGGAGCCTTGGTAAGTTCCGTGATATGTTTGTTGTTCTTCGAACCACGCTTACATATATAGGTCGGAACCCGAAGCGGAGATGCCGGTGACCTGAATGTCTCCTTCCGCCAGCAAGTACTGACCATGATGAACTTCCGCAAAGGCAAGCTCAATTGTCTGTTTGCAACTTCGGTAGCCGAGGAAGGACTGGATATTCCCGACTGCAATTTAGTCGTCCGATTTGACCTCTACACTACTCTGATTCAGTACATCCAATCGAGAGGCCGAGCACGACATACAAACTCCAGGTACATCCACATGTGCGAAGATGGCAACCAGGAGCATCATCAGATCATCCGTGAAGTTCGTCTAAATGAGAACATCTTGAAGCGCTTCTGCAATGCTCTCCCCGAAGACCGACTTCTCACGGGCAACAGCTTCGACATGGATCATTTCTTGGCCAAGGAGAGAACTCACCGCGTCTTCAAGCACCCAGTCACTGGCGCCAAGCTGACCTACAAGATGAGCCTGGCTGTGCTTGCGAATTTCGTCGATTCTTTGCCTCACAGTCAGGACACCAACATTCAACCCGAATATGTTGTCACTGTCCAGAACAAGCAGTTCCTGTGTGAGGCTATCCTTCCAGAGTCATCGCCCTTGCGAGGAGCTGTTGGTCGTCCGGCCAATACCAAGCAAGTCGCAAAATGCTCCGCTGCTTTCGAAACCTGCTTGAAGCTTGTGGAATGCAAATATTTAGACGAATATTTGCTACCCATCTTCACGAAACAGCTTCCTGCAATGCGAAATGCTCTCCTTGCCGTTGATTCGAAGAAACGAGAGTCTTATAATATGAAGACAAAGCCTGCAATGTGGTCTGTTGGTGGTGTTCCTGAAGTGTTGTATTTGACCATCATGACCTTGGAGACGCCGGAGGCTTTGGATCGACCATGCCAGCCCATGGGATTGTTAACCAAATCACCCTTGCCGCAGCTGCCGTCGTTTTATCTCCACTTTGGGGCGGGCCGACACTCCCAAGTGTCGACCACACCCCTTGCACGAGAGTGGCGGGTCAATTCCGAGTTCCGTCAACTCATCAACACCTTTACTCTTTGCATCTTTGACGATGTTTTCAGTAAGCAATACGAGTCAGATCTGTCCAAGATGCCTTATTTCTTGGTTCCGATTGAACTTGGTGCCAATGTCGATATCAACTATACGCATCCAGACCAGGTTATTGCATGGCATATTCTGCAATCCATCCAGGATCATCACACGAAGTGGTCGAACAATCCTTGGGATAACAAGTCATGGCAAACCGAGCCGGATGAACTCATCAAGGACAGGTTCGTCGTTGACCCGTTTGATGGATCCCGAAAGTTGTGGACCGTTGGAGTTACTCAAGAGTACAAACCTCTTGATGCTGTTCCGCCGAATTCTGCTCCGCGCAAGGGAACTCGGAAAAACAATGACAACATCATGGAATATAGTTGTAGCTTGTGGGCAAAGGCTAGATCCAGGAGAACCTTTGATACCGAGCAACGTGTCGTTGAGGCTGAGTTCATCCCACTTCGTCGAAATCTTCTCGATGATTTTGATGGTCCTGAAGAGGAGACTCCAAAGAAATGCTTTGTTATTCTTGAGCCCCTCAAGATTTCTCCTGTAGGTGACTGTACTCCGTTTCAAAACACCTACTAACACGTAGCTAAGCTCCCCACACCTATTGTTGCCATGGCGTACTGCTTCCCAGCCATCATCCACCGTATTGAGTCATATCTCATCGCCCTCGAAGCCTGTGAGTTGCTGCATCTTGAGATTCGACCTGATTTGGCTTTGGAAGCCGTGACCAAGGACTCCGACAATACTGAAGATCATGGCGGCGAGCAAATCAATTTCCAACGAGGCATGGGCACGAACTACGAGCGACTTGAGTTCCTTGGTGACTGTTTCTTGAAGATGGCCACTTCTATATCGCTGTTTGGTATCCACCCGGACAATGACGAATACAGCTACCATGTTGATCGCATGATGCTGATTTGCAACAAGAACTTGAAGAACAACGCCATCAAGCTCAAGCTTTACGAGTACATTCGGTCTCAAAGCTTCAATCGCCGAGCCTGGTATCCCGAAGGACTCACTTTGACAAAGGGCAAGACTGCAACGGCTCCCAATTCGCACAAGCTTGGCGATAAATCAATTGCTGATGTCTGCGAGGCTTTGATTGGTGCTGCGCTTCTGACATGTCATGAGACTGGAGATATGGACAGGGCTTGCCGGGCTGTTACAGAGCTCGTCTCCAGTGAGAACCATCAGGTAACTGCATTCGCGGATTATTACAAGCTTTACAAGAAGCCGAAATACCAGTTGGCTGCCAGTACGGAGATGCAGAAGGACCTCACTTCCCAGCTGGAGAAGGTACACCCTTACCACTTCCAGTATCCTCGCCTTGCTCGGTCTGCCTTTACCCACCCATCATACCCATTCTCGTATGAACACGTGCCCAGCTACCAGCGTCTTGAGTTCTTGGGAGATTCTTTGCTTGACATGGCTTGCATCAACTTCCTGTTCCATCGCTTCCCCAGCAAAGACCCACAGTGGCTGACCGAGCACAAGATGGCAATGGTTTCTAATCAATTCCTTGGGGCTCTCTGTGTCCACCTTGGCTTCCACTCCCACCTGCTCCTCTTTAACCTCGGGGTCCAAAAGCAGATCACGGATTATGTTACTGATATCACCGAAGCCCTAAAGCAAGCTGAGGACGACGCTGTCCGCGCTGGCAAATCGCGATCCGAGTGTTCTGCTGATTACTGGACTTCCGTTCGTCAGCCTCCAAAGTGTCTTCCTGATATCGTCGAAGCCTATATCGGTGCTATCTTTGTTGACTCGGAATACGACTACTCTGAAGTTGAGAAATTCTTCGACATGCACATCAAGTGGTACTTCAAAGACATGAGCATCTATGACACCTTCGCCAACAAGCATCCCACAACCTTCCTGACCAAGTTCCTGCAGATCAACATGGGCTGTGCGGATTGGAGTGTTATGACACGTGAGGTTAAGAAAGTGGACGGCAGCAAGCCGTCGGTCGTTGCGATAGTCTTGATCCACGATCAAGTCGTGGCCGAAGCCGAGGCCGAGAGCTCGCGATATGCGAAGGTGGCGGCTGCGAAGAATGCTCAGCGCTTGCTCAGTGGTCTTCCGCTGCAGGAGTTTAGAGAGAAGTACGGGTGTGAGTGCCGTCCTGGAGATGAGGATGAGAATGAGATTGCGAAGGAAGAATTGCATGGTACAGCCATTTGATCTTTTTACTTCTTGCGGTTAGTGAGCGGGCGACAAGGCGTTTGCAGGATGGATCACTTTGCTTGACGGTGGGAGTAAATGGTGAATGAACATATTGAGCGGGTTGGGATTTGGAGTTCATGGTATTGGTAGGAGTGATATCCATGATGCGCATAGATACTCGATAGCTAGATTGAATGTTGCGTTCTCTAGCGAATATCTTCGCTCTTTTGTGTGAACGTATGACACGTGTAGGTTTACCCCTATATTTAGCGAGTCCGTCACCTGGATCTTCGCTTAACCACCACCTCCTGAATTTGTTATTGTCTCAACCTACAATCTTGAACACCAACTGTTCACAATCTCGTATTCGACTCCTTCGACCTCAGAGATTATACAGGTCTTGCATGCATATCAACAGTTGGTATCGCTACCAAACTTGAGAATGTGTTTAGTGCCTAAGCACTGTTACATGACCCGCCACACTTCGCTTGTGCTTATCCCGGCAAGGCACCAGAATACGATTATACTGTTTTCAATCGCCAAACTTGGACTGGTACCTGCAGCTTGCAGCCAAAGTCTAAATCCTACCGAGCCTCCTAATCTGAAACGTTATGCCACGTTTTCTGGAACAATCTTTGAGAGGTACGGTGAGACGGAGCGAGCATTGCCGTCGCCGACAAACACCCACAACGGCGGCCGCGTCGGGCATCATTTCAGCACTTGCTGGTTCAGGAAGTTAGTTCCCTGATTATCCGCAGAATAATCATGAGTTGTAATCAATAAATGGGTCGAAACTTGATTCTTATTATCTTTCGTGGGCAGGCGATGTGTGAAATGCCAAGGAAGAGCCCCGCCCTCGAATCGATACCCAGATTGAGCCATTTCTGAGTTTGCGGACGATTACATCCGCGTTTGGAACGGCCCGTTTCTTCTCCATTCTAATAGGCCAACGCACACCTTACCCCGAGTTACACAATTCGAGTTTATTGATGTGCATGTATCGCGTGTACTCCACCATGACATGCAGCATTTTGAGTTTCTGCATCTCGAAATTGGTTCAACGAATCATGAGGTTTTGCGCCGGTTTCAAGGCGTCCGAGGCCAAAACGAGGTCAAGAACTCGTGGCACCCTTGTCTCGTCTCTGAATGGCCGCGTCGCTCTCCGGAGAGTTGTCAGCAATTAGGGCGAGCAGGGCCAGCACGGATTCCGTTCCCGTCTGTGTTACTCTCCCCCCGCGCCCCCCCTAAATAAAATGTACGAGTAGCGCGGCCAGGATACGGTATATCAGAACGGCCGTGCCAGCCTTGTCACGCGACGTTTTATTTAGGGAGGTAGAGTACAGGTTTCCACGATTTCCCCGAGACCCCCAATTCGTCCGGTATGGAGGCCAACTGCCGATTGGAAAGTGCATGGCACGAAATAACGTCACATTCCCCTGGGGTCAATAAAAAAAAGGGGGGGTCTTATTTTTTTAATTTTTTTAAACGAGTGTGGATTGGAGCGATGACGAGTAACCGCGAGGCCACTGGGCTGCGTAACCGAACAGCATATCTTTGCGTGATATCCAAGCTCCAACAATCTTGAGTTCGCCTGCTGTTGTGATTGGCCCAGCATCCGAATAATCATCCGGCTGCTGTCCCAAGTTCCTGGAATGCTTGGCCATGGCAAAGCTCGCTTATCGGACTTCATGCCCCTGAGAAGCCTTCTCGCTTCTAGGGGGGGCCTCTAATGCTGACAAGCATGCGAACGACTCCAACCAGCACCCCTCCCGCAATTTAGCCTGAGCCCCCCGCATTTACCAGTTCAGGAGCAAAACTCGGACAGCCCGATCGATACTCTCGCCTGACTGGTCAATATACGAAGGTTTGGGGTGCTTGGTGGGTGGGGGAGTGAGGTGATGAGTGACATGGGTGTAGGTATCCAGATGTAAGCAGGAAAGTTACAGTACTCTCTCCCCCAAATTAAAACGTGGCGTGACAAGGCTGGCACGGCCGTTCTGATATACCGTATCCTGGCCGCGCTACATTTTATTTAGGGGGGGGGGAGTACGTGCGTATCAACCCTGCGGTCTCCAGATAACAAGATTCCTCCAGAAGTGGGCACAAGGATCTTGTTCGCAAAAATGGCCTAATCAGGTAAAAATGGACGTCGGGTCGGCGACTGCCCCCTTTCTTCCTTAAATGGAGGGCAGTGGGTGTCTATTGGACAAATGTTTTGCAAGTCAACAATTGATGCAGCTTCTTTGGCTGGAAAACTCCAGAAAGGCAGCTGAGTTCTTGGCCTCTCACTGTTTGAGCACGCCAGGCACGAGAATTGTCCCAGCAGCGGAGAATACCCAGACGATCCAAATTGTCGCAATATATGCGGGGTAATAATAGATTGTCTTCCGAATGTTTGCGGCCTTCAAGAGGTGAGACTTGTGGGTTTGGTTGCCCAACACCCACGCGACGGTGATCTGAACCCTTCATTTCGTTTTTCCAAGTATGAGTTCGGGCAAAGTTCGTGGGTTCGTATTTATGTATGGTTCAGAATGTGACCAATAAACATTTGGAACGGGCGATGAAACCGGGAGGATCCAAACCCTCACTTTTTCATTTATACTAAACTCAACTTTCACCATGGTATAATCGCCTCCCTCCGAACCTCCTCTCCATTTGGAGATCCCCGTACCGGCTGCAAACAAGAGACGCTGGCTTCGCGGCGCTCAGTGTCGAAACTCATCTTGATGCACCGCGCAGCCGCCCACTCTGGCACGTAATCCTCGTCCTCACTGGCCTCGTCATCCAGACCTTCCTCTTCAATGCGGGCCAGCCAAGCCATAATTTTCCCAACCACAATCCCATCCCAAACGCCCTCTTTTCTCGGACTCCGTAGAAGAAGCTCGATCGCTTCGCTCCGTAATGCTCGGTGGCGATAAATCCAGCCCACCGTCATCAGCGGAACAATGATCTGCATGTCGAAGACGAACCCCCCATTACCCACCTCCTCCCCCCTGCCGAGCAGAATTCTAGAAATGCCAACGAGCTCTTCCAACTCGGTTGTGAAACGACCGTTGTTGACAAGGCTCGAGTAACTGTTATTAGAAGCGATTGATAAATATCCGGACAACCAGTGTAACCGGAGTGTAGAAGCAAGTAAAAAGTCCTCCTCGGGTGCAGACCGACTCCTCGAGAGGTTTAGCAGGGGTCTAAAAGCATCGTCCCACCGCTCGTATTCTTTCATCGTCTCCAGTCGCTCCTCAAAAGTAGGGTCCACATCAAAGAAAAGGGAGAAGGGGTGAGAATCCGAGGCTTCACCCCAAGTGGGGGATCCGTTCGGGCTGCCGGAGGGCGTGGAGAAGTTTTGCAAACGCATGGTGCTGCGGAGCCAGTGCATGCTTCTTCGAATCACCAATTCCAACACCACTCTTGATTCTTGCAGACTCCCGAAAATTGGAGGTATGTCGTCGATTGTCTCTTGCCCAATATGCCGGTAGTGCTCGTGCGCTTCCCTACTTCGTCCATCGGCGTACGTCATGACCTGGATTTCCAGATTGCTAAACGCGCGCAGGATGTCCTCTTCAACTGTATAGGGATCCTCACTTCCTATTCTCGTCCGCCGCCTTCCGCTGTCGTCTGGCTTGTAATAAGACGTTGTCCATTCGCGGATCAATTTCAGGCCTGAATAAACTTGCGAAATGGCAAGCTCGTGGTAGCCGTGGAACGACTCGAAGCAGTAGAATAGCAAACATGCAATCAGCGTGGTGCGCAAATCACACATTCCTCCCGCAACATCTCGCCGCAGTAGACAAAGTGCTTTACTGTACTGCCGGAACGCAAAGTTGTGTTTCAGTGTCCCGACTGAACTATCCGGCCCGGGCAAAGGAGTTGTGAGATTCAATGCCCCTATTGCTATAACTGCATGTCTGATCGATGGATCGGTCTCGCATGCTTGGACCATGAGACGGGTCCAAAGGTCTGAGGAGAAGGCAGATGATAGTTGATATGACGTCCGCGTGCAAAATGTTTGGAAGGCTTCGGACTCATGTTGGGTTTGAAATAAATTTCGCGGTGGCGATGGGTATAATTTTGTCGTAGCGCAAGATGATATTGGACTAAAGGCGTTCAAGTGCGATGTGGCCGGCGAGAGGGGGCTTTGGGTGGGGGATTTGGGGACTAGAGTCCGGGAACTTTTCGATGACAAACCGAGTTTGGAAGGAGATTTGTTCGAGTAGCCGTCACATTGGTGACCGAATCTCACGCAACGCAGACAGCTGGGCTTGGTCTCATCGCATTTGACGCGCCGTATTCTAGTTGTTGAACGAGCTTAGCTATATCCTCCTCAACCTTTGAACTTCCGCCTCGCCAAACAAGGCTGCATCACCAAGCAGAACAACGAATGAGAATGAAGTAAATGCGAATACGAACTTGCATGTCTGGCAGCCGGTTTTGACCTTTGGCTTGCTGGCCCTCGTCTTCTTGACCTTGACCTCGGTGTCAAGTTTTGAAAGGTCTGCCACTTTCTCTGCCATCAGGGCGCTCGTGAACTCTCGATCGACGTAACATCAGCGAAGTCAGACCGGAATAGCAAAAGTGGACAACGGGCAGCCTTATAAAGATTGAGCCGCGAGCAGACCTGCGCCATCTGGCAGCATGGATAACATGGCTGGCGTGGCTGGCAATGTGGCATGGCATGGCAAGCTGTGCTGACTCGGAACAATAATCAGAGGAGAGATCTCGTCTACTGGCCCCCCTGGCCCGGCCGTCGAGATCACGAATCAGCGGCGATGGGTCGCATCGGGTTTGATTTGTGATACACGCTGACCAGGGCGGCCCTCTCACCTCAGCTGCTCTGTGGCAGTGGTGGGAGTAGTAGTGGGACGCATCAGTGGCACAAACATCCTTTTGATGGGAAATGCGCGAGTAGGGCAAGCAGGCTGTTCCAAATCCGTTGATCCCCGGATCAGCGTCAGCGCTTACTGGGCAGGGGACCGTTATGCATGCCAATCAACCCCCAATTCTCGTATAAGTAAGCCAGCGAAGGGCCAGCCGTTCGGACTCCTCGCACCTTGGCATCGAGTTAGATATTGCGCTTGGATCGCAGGCTGGCATCTGTCAAAGAGGGTCGACGGCGGATGATGGTCCTGGGAGCGAAAGGCAGACTCAAATTCTCAATAGCTGGCCGACGGGTTGCGTGAGGCTGATGGCAAATAATGGCAATATCACCATGGAAATTGGCTCTATCCGCAATAAACCCTATACGACAAGCGAACAAGAAGCTTACTTTCAATCCTGTACGATGAGGTTGTTAGTGCTTAGCCATCACGTGCTCTGCTCGTACAGCCAACCTACAGCACGCCAGGTAGGTTTCAGATCGACCGGGTAAGGCCCTCCATGGATGTGCACTGGTCGGTCTTATCCTCCTTGTGCAGAAATTGTGCAAGAAAAATCCCAGGAAACCGGTAGCCCTGATTTCCGCAATAATTGACCCGCATTGGTCCCGAGAACGCAGCAAAGCAACGAATTCTAACTTTAGCTCTTCCCCTCCTGTCTCAGACTCTCAGTGATCGCCTGTGTGGCGTTGCGAACTATGACTATCATTGGTCCGCAAAGCGAGGCTGTCAGCACTTAGAAACTTCGACAAACACTGCCAGGCCGCCAAACGTGAGCCTGTCATGCTTTCAAGATGGGGGCTAAGATGAAGTGTAAAAAAGGGGCAGAGTACAGTGGTACGGGCTTACCACGACCGCAATCTTATATTGAGCATTATTGCCCAGCGGCTGGTTCCTGCTTGTATTTCCAAGCCCAGATACTTCTTCCTATCGCTGCCTTCTCTTCCGTTGCTGTCGGGAACGTCACGTGATAGTTACACGCCTTGATCACTCGTATTTTGACGTCAGACCATCATCAGGATACGCCATGCCAAGATTAACACAATGAGCACTTCTGACAAGCCTGTCAGCATGGCGATCATGCTCTTACTGTGCGGCAAAGTTTTAATGTGGTTCCTCTGAGCACGTCAGTAGTTGCTGACACCGGAGACCCGAAACGCCGAAGGATAACGATTACAAATTATTTGAAATTAAGCCAGTTTTTGAGGAAATATTTGCGAGTGTTCGAGAATGTCGGACTCTAGTGAGACTGTAAGACTCGGTGCAAATGATTTGCGGAAGTTCCATTCTTGCTGGAGGCTGCGGTCATACGGACTTGATTTCTCAAGCATGCGAGGCTGAAAATTCTCAGGACTCGCTTCTCGTATACGAGTGATGCGAACTGCCCATGATCTCCATACAGGGGTGAAAACGGTACTGAAAATAGGCTTTGACCATATGCGAGAAGGGGAACTGGGAACCTCATATAAACTCAGAAAGTCGAGTATCTCGGGCGAGGAAGAATATCACGGAACAGGGGGGTGCACTGTCGGACAACGCCTAAATTGGTCTATTACTTGCGTTATTCAAAGTTGAAGCCTTGAGGGCAAACATCCCTTACTGGCTACTCGGAATCAAGAGCTGAACTGAGTCTTCTTCTTCCTAAATCCAAAGGCCACCTTTTTCAATCATCAAACTTCATTCCCGTCTCTTGAGAGGATGCCTAAATAGCTGCAGTGGCCGTACCGACAGACACAACAAACACAACACTTATACGGCGGTAGCAGTGATTATGTCCTTCATTTCGGCATCATCCATAAGCCACGCGAGGATTAACGCAATAGAGGTAGCAAAAAGTGATGCAGCCAGAAGCCTGCCGTGGAGGCTCGTGAAATGGATCCCATCTATATACCTTCAGGACCTTATAACGAAAATAAAAGCCGCCAACGAGCTTAGATCGCATATCCCGTATTAGATCTACTGGCAGAACCCTACTGAAACCCACATCTCAGCTATTGCACTTTTTCAACATTCTCTGCATGTTCCCTTCTATCCCCTTTGCGATCTATGTTGTCAAGTGCAGCTAGTTGTGCTGTTCCAACCTTCTCCCGTACTAGTACTGTAACACCGGTCTTCCATTTTCTCTAGCGACATCCCTACGCAAATATGGTCAATTATCTTCGTTCCATTTGCAAGAAGGGTTAGCAAACCTTTAGTATCTGAGACAAAAGACCAGATGAACAAGAAAGACGTAAGACAACAGCAACTGAAGAAGAGACATGTCCAATCTGCATTTTCAGTAAAATCATACCATTCCGTCAACTCGGTTTTCGGCATTGGAACTCACGCATAACCGCCGGCTCCCATGGTGATCAACATATTGGATACAGCGCATGCAATGACAAATTCCATAGCCATTGAGCAGAAGCTGCAATAGACACGTTCATAGACCGCAAGCGCACGCTGGGAATTTCAGCCGTGTAGATCCAAGAGGTTGCTCCCCACCCCGTTTGGAAGAAGAATGCAAACAGATAGATACAAACAAGTGCGACATACCCAGCTGCCAGGATTGTAGCGCCAAGCTATGGAGGAGAGATGGGGATGTAGAGACCGATATACACCATAACACAAGCTAGGGCAATGGCAATCCAAAGCATGGACTTTCGCCGCCCAAGGGAATCAGCGAAGAAGATGAGATAAGTCGCACAGGAACACAACTTCACAAGGCCGTATATTCCGGTTGCAAATAGACTTGTAAACGTTCTTGTGATCCCAATGTTCATGAAGACGGCTGGGGCGTAGTTAATAGCTTTCCAGCCAGCTCCACCAACCAGGAGCGGCTTTTTCTTCTATGTAATTCGAAGAGGATGAGCGACTCTTCGTACGAGGTCAACATTAACCCCTTGGATATAAAAATATAGAAAGACACAGTCACGCTTTTCTTTTCTCCGGATATGAGAGGGGCCTTTTTATTGAAGACCAAGCCGCCAGAAACATCCTTCCAGAGCAGTGAAACAAACTAACGAGGTAACTAGTTACCACACGCTTGGAACCGACGTAGGAGGGAAGGAAGTCTGAATTCTCGCTCGCCGTTCCCCGACTCCTTCCAGTCCAAGCGGCAACTTCCACATGTCTAGCACACACTGCTTTCGAACATTTCTCTCACACAATATGCTTTGGGTTCGGCCTCCAAGATGGCCATTGCCAGTCTGACAATCGCAAATTTTGCGCAACGTCCCCTTTCTCATTTTTTCCCTCCGCTGGAAAACACATTTCCGTGAAGCACTCGTCGCAGGATTGATTGCTTCCACTGTGTTGTTGCCCGAGGTGATTCAAGAAGTGTGTCTAATGCGGAAGACTCGTGCTCATTTCCCTCTTGGCTTCGTGCTCTCAGCAGTTGACGATGCGAATCGAGAAGCGGGCTTTCAATGCTCGGGATGACCCTGCCTACTTTCTTTCGTATTTTGGAGGTACGGAAGCAGTGGGTGTGGTTGTTGAGGGTATATATCTTGCAGCCGTTGAGGGCCTAGGAAAGTTGGTTAACACTGATAAGAACGTCTTGAGCCTTCGGTCGCGGCCAAATTCCGGTATCCTGGAGGCCTTTAAGAAGGGAACCGTAGCACAATATCTCACATCGCTCCTTGTTAGTTGATTTGCAAACCCCACTTCTCTTCGTCTCGTACAGCTCCATGCGACTGTAGGGAATATCAAGGAGCAGGTCAATCGTGGCCAAGCGAACTTTGAGAATGTCCTCTAAAGTAATAGGTTAGTCAGTCGTGACTCATAAGACTACCTCTAGCAAGATCAATCAAGTGGAGGTAACTTACCAATGAGACTTTGCGGTATTGGGAGAATGTCTCCTTCGATGATCCCAAAGTTTGCCTTTCCATCCTCATTGATGGAGAGTTCCCTCACCAACTTCTTGGTCAAGGATTCTACGGACTTCTCCATACCAAAAGTCCATGCAATCAATAAACTCTCTTTTTACTGTCCATACTCAAGTGGCTTAGACTCCCAGTTCGCATACCAAGTATGGAACCACGGTTTGACCAGGTCGACGCAATCGTATTCATCACAAAGAGTTGCAAGTTGCACCAACAGCTCAAACCTGATGATGTTATTCTTATTAGCTTTGTCAATTGTCCCAAAAGCAGTAGAACATTGAATTTGACTTACGAAGGCGAAAGTGGAACGCCCCTGAAGCGCAAATGGGCGACTCGAAGCAGAATCAGTAGTGCCAAGGGGTCATCTTCCGTGAAGTCCAGTTCCTTGATGGGAACACCACGGGTAGAGTGCTCGCCCTGGATTCTCAAGAGCGGGGAATAGACGAACTTTCTCCAGACTGGGCTGGCCATTGCCATTGCGCTCGAAGAGACTTTGTCAACGGTGATCGTATCTTCACTACTCAGTTTCACTTTGATATCGACGTCACCGCAGTCGAAAGTGAAGTCGTCTGTCTTCAAAGGACCAGAAGCATTTGGTTCAACCATGTTGGTAACTTGGGGTCTAGGCTGGTCGTTTGTCCTTGTTAAATGTGTATTTGGAGTGCCGGCAGAACGGCGTTGTTGCGAACGCAGATTTGCGTCTAGCGATGTACCCGGAGTGGAGCTACAGTTCCGTTGTCGTTGTTTTGTGATGTTGTGGGATTGTTGGTACAAGAGTTGTGGAAGCAGGAGGAGGGAATATAAAACTCATCTTCGGGAGATTTAACAGGATTATGCTTAAAGTGAATATCGTTCTAAAGGTGAAGAGTCCGTCACAGTGCTCCAAATAGTTTACAGACATTAACTCCGTCATTGGAGGTTCAAGTGCCATTTCCGTAAGTCTGCTAGCTATTTCAAATTAGCTGTAAATCATATGATATGTTCAAAGCTGAGCGGTTCCGCGCATTGTTTTGAAGTCACTAGGAACCTCGAGGGAAGAAGCGCAAAGAACGAGGACTTGCCACAATTACGAGCATTTGGGAATGATTTGCGCAGCTTTTAGGAACTGGTCAACCGGTTCCCCAATTGCTTATTGCCGAACCACTGCTTGAAATTTCTTTGTAGAGCAGAGCCCAATCCAAATTCCTGTATTACTCTCTTTCCCTCCATACGTCCACCATTGCCAAAATAACCAGGGACGATTCCTAACGGCTAACATACCTTCATTGCTCCACTCAACTTTGTTCTTTCATGTGTCGACGGTGAGAGTCGAGAACCGGGTCCGGAATTGATCGGAGCTTTTCTGTAATTTGTTCCTTCAGCGGAGAAACGGAGCACTGAGAATGTGGACTTTTGATGGCCAAGGTGCTGAGCTTGTGAGCTAACTCCTCGATACTAATACGAAGAATCTTAATATTCATTCTGTTTGCTGCAACTTTTGGTAAAACACCCAGTTCTTGTAAAGCTCGAATGAAAGAGCCAAGTACCATGGCATCGCAATCTCCGGGACGAGCATTATGAGCGTCTGGGTGGCAGAGGCTCTCCTTTGACTGAAGACATTTGTCGATCTTGGCATGCGCAATTTCGAGTAGCTGTTTTACTAGTTCCATACGTCCTTCCAGGATGCGGTCTATAGAAACAACCAATCGGCGTTTTTGGGGTTACAACTCCTTTTAGACTCATAAGTCTGACACTTACTCATAATTCCGTCGGGCATAGGCTCAGTGATCTGGTACTTGCCATACTGGTGCAAGGGAGTCAAGTATACCACTTTCGTGAGTGGGTTTACAGAAACTCTTTGCACTATCCTGGTAGCCAATTCTTTGAAGACTTTCTCTCTGCCGAAGACCCATGCAATAAACAGCCAGTTCTCCGGACTGGATTTAAGAGATGATGTTTCTTCATCGGCGAGCCACTGAGGCAGCCAAGGTCGAACTAAATTGATGCACTGGTATTGGTCACATAGCACGGCAACCTGGAGGAGTGTCTGGTACGGCAAGGTCGCAGGGTTATCTTGGAAGCGAAGGTGAGCAATTCGAAGCAGGATTAGAAGCGCTTCTCCGTTGTCGCCGGTGAAATCGAGCGTGTCCACAGGCAAGCTGCTTCTTATTTTGTCCTTTTCGTCTGAATCGGCGATCTTGCTCTTTTTGGCATCAGGTGTGGAGTCCGAGTCAGTAGCCGGATTTTTCGCTGCAAAGGGCTTCCGTGTTGGGAAGACGAACTTCTTCCAGACGGGGCTCGCAAATGACATTGCGGATGATGAAACATGAGCGGTTATGGATTCGCCTTTGTACTTGACTTTGAGGCGGACATCACTGGGATCGAAAGTGAAGAGGGACTGTGATGTTGGAGTCTTCTCTGCCATTGTTCAAGTTGTAGGAAATAGGCCGATATTGTTGGAGTTAGATAGGGACCAATGAGTCGATGCTGTCCGAGTAAGATTGGGAACAATGGACCTATATTCGAGTTGAAGCGAGTACATCGTGTCAGTATTGTTTGAATTGAATCTAGAACAATAACTCGGTAGTGGAGATGAGGGTGCGGTTCCGAAGTTCTTCGGGCATGAGTGGTGAAGGTAGTTTTGCGAGCTAGAAAGGGTGAAGGAAACGTTGAGCTTTGAGATTATTCTGACCGAATCTAGTGGAAAGTCGTAGATCCCGTCAGAATTCGCTTCACCTTAAACCCAGAATTACTCGGTGGAAGGTTTTTGCTATCAACTTTCCTGTTTGACTCTTCACCGAGGTGCAACGAGATTTCCAATTTCAAATGAGTAAACTTATATGCCAACCACGTCGCCAATACCCGCCTGAACTCTGGTAGATTCTAGAACTTCCCTCTCAACTTAGCTTTATGCACTCTCATATCACATATGTGACATGTCTGTAACGAGAATAGACAGCAGGATTGCTGACACCTCCAACGATCCATGAACTTCCTTCTCCATATCAGTCGTGAAACATTTCGTATGATGACCATATCAAGGCAATTGGTATTGTTCTGGCTTGGTAAGGGATGGATTTTAAGCTGGGGAGTTTCCGAGCCCATCTCCTCCGATTCTACCGCGTCAGGCAATGAAGCCGTGGAACTCATGATGTGATTTCTTGTCGACAATAATGTGAAGCTAAGTTGTGAGATAGTCATTGAGGTGGGGTTTGAAATAAATTCACACTAGTGGTTGCCTAGACAACTCGAAAAATGCACCCCCTTTTGTGGATCGCAAAGCTTTCCACGAAGCACTGGCTGTATCTTGTAGAAGTAAAGCACATAGATGGAAAGAGCAATGCGAGAAGGGATTGATATTATTTTCTTACTATGCTTGTTTTTCTAGAATACCTGCAATACCATACTGGGAGCTCCGAAACCGCTTCAACATCTCCAACACACCCAGAATATAAACGATCGGCTACTTTTCTCAATTTAACTTAGATCTCTGGGCTTCCACATGCCTAATATGGTGTTTGAGAATGGGGTCTCCAATACCTGCCATGACTGCCTCGACCTCTTTCTTGATATCGGTGGTGAAGCAGTTACTGTGATCTTGTGCAACGTAAGCTCCGTAATATGGAGGATGAACGTGAATAACCAAATTGCTTAGTCCCTGACTTAGGGTCTCGACCGAGTTGTGGTATTCCTCTGCGTTCATCATCGGGGTGACTTTGGCAATTTCGAGGCCACGGAGAAGTGATCCATACATAATTGCATCGCAGGCGCGGTTCCTATACGGACAGTGGAGAGCATTAGGGTCGTTCGTGAAGGGACTGGCACATTTAGCAGTGATTGCAAGGAGTTTGGCGATCGTGACTCGCCGACACAAGAGGATACTCTCTGTTGAAAATATTAGCTTAGGGAGAAGGGAAAGGTCATTCAAAAAGAGATGTCAACAAACCAATGAGTCCGGGAGGCATTGGACCGTAATTACCAGCCAGCGCTGCACAAGTTCCGTTCTTATAGGTTGAAATCTCGCGGACGAGCAAGGAAGCCAAATCCTTCAAGACTTGCTCTCGACCGAAGACCCAAGCTATAAAGAGCCATTTCTCTCGAGGTGTTGCTGGTGGTGCTCCGAAAGCTAGTGTTGTCGGTGTTGGATCTGTTGATTTCCACTCCGAATTCTCATTTGCCAACCATTGAGGCAACCAAGGCTTGGCCAGATGAACGCAATCATATTGATCGCAGAGGATGGCAATCTCCGACAAGATGTTCAAGGGGAGGGTCGTTGGAATGCCCGTAAACCGGAAGTGTGTAATATTGAGAAGTATCAATAGCGCCTCCGCAGGATCTTCAGCGAAATCAAGCTCCTCAACCGGCTCGACTACTATCTTGCTGCCCTTTGGCTCGGTGGTGTCCTTCATCGATCTCTGAGGGAAGGGAGGGAAGATGAACTTCTTCCAAACAGGGCTAGCAAGTGCCATTGCGTGAGGCGAAACCTTGCCAACGACGCGGTCATTCTTGTACGTTACGATGACTGGAGTGGTGCCGTCTGCAAAAACAAACGGGTGGGCATCCTTCGGTGCGGCCGTCGCGGAAGTTTCTGCGATATTCGGGACATTGGCTGTGAAAACAAAGGGCGAGCTGTTGACCTTGGGGAATTGAGTGTTCGTCATTGGGTTCATGGTTGACTGGAAGTAGTTGGTGGTGGAGAACGGGAGACGAGGATGGCCATCAGGTGTTGAGGGATCTTAAATGTTCATCGAATGTATGGTACAATGTTAGACCCAAATTTATGAGGAAATTTATCGGCTCAATGAGAGTGAAGAGAAATATTACCAGTGCTAGCTTCTTCAGGGGCATTGAATGGGGCGGTTCTTCCGTTCCATCACGCCCTGAACAAGGGGAATTTCCATGGTACTTTCCCATATCCTCTAAATTTGGCACATATTTCGTCATCTCATCATTAGTGATACATTTTGGTTATACAATGACCCTCCTTAGCCCCTCCGTGCCACCTAACACCCTCCTCCCAGTTACGGCACAGCGACCTTTCCCACTTTCCCACTTCCCCTCCTTATCTTTCATGAACTCCTCTTGTTTATCGTGGTTCCCTTCTAACCACCTATGTATACATGTATAGCAGAAAACGAATCCGGTTTGGCAAGCTGTTGCCGTTGTGATCTCTTGCTGGCAAATGGGACATAAGTCCGAATCCTGCGGCGGAGGAACTGTGAATATGGGGAGCAGTGTTACCACTGCTATTGGCGGGCTTTCGATTTCTGGACTCTCTTCCTTCGGCTTCTCTTCTGTGGATAATGCTCCCTTCTTTTGTGCCACCGGACCGAACTTGATCGTCAAGGTCGAGAGTCCTGATATAACTGGCGGAGGTAATTCAATCCCCTCTGCAGCTTTCCTCGATAACTGCCTTGCAAAATCCGACGCATGCCACCACTCTAAAAACTTCAACGCAAATATACTGGTCGGTAGCAAGATCTTCAAACTCCCCAACACCCTGCTTCCAAAGACCCTCGGATTCATTATGCTTGTGACTCCCAAGTTACTCCCAGCAACCCCTCCCTTCGTATCCCCCAATGCAGCAATAGCCTTATAATCCGCTTCTCCCAACCTCCTCATCCTCGTTCCAATCAACCACATGAACGGGGAATGATACTTGCTATTATCAAACAAATACGCCACATTAAACGCCAGCATCGAGAAATAATACGCCGCGTTAACGCTCGGGTACACATTCCTTAGAAACCAGCGATAATAGTGCATGAATCTCTGCTTGAGGGACGGGTTCGTCGGCATGCGCGTGTAATTCGCCCCCAGCAGCGCCCGCGGCGCATTGATATCGTAACTCTCGTCCAGCTTGCGCTTTAGGTATGGCAGGCCTACCATCACCGCTAAATTCTTCCATATGTCAGTCGATGTGAGTGTGAGGGCTTCTCGGACGTGGGATGGCGCTGCGATGCTTGCGCGCGGGATCTCGCCGACGGATAATGCTTTTTCGCGTTTGAGGCCGTAGAAATTTTCTGTGAAGCCGCCGCTGTGAGTTTTGAGATAGTGCCGCTCCACGAAGAGCATTAGTAGAGCGTAGAGTTCATCGAAGGAGTTGAGGACGCGTAGAAGGTAGCGCGGATGTCGGTGGGTTGCGACCGCGAGTAGGTAACGCAGGGAGGGTGGGAGGAGGCCGGCGAGTTGGGCTTCGGAGAGGAGTTCGAAGAGGGAGGGTTTGGCATCGTCCAAGGTCGAGTGGAGGGCGGTCATGAACTCCATGTTGGCGGTTGTGGGGGGAAGTTGTTAAAGGGAGCCGTTGTGAAGTATTAAGTCTAAATTCTTGGATGTCGCGGCTGGCGAGGCTGAAGCCGAGGTTCTATTTCGAGGTCACGTGGTCACGGACCCACTTAAGGGTGTTGAAGCTTGAATCACGTGCGTAGCAATGCTTCCGCATAAACGATACTGAATTGACTACTGTTCTATAGTGGAATATAGCCTAGCTATATAGCCCTAAACGCCCTAAGTCACATGCCCTATAGCCCCCTAAGTAGTGAGCCTATATCTATGCTTAGTTGAACTAATTCCACTTTACAGGGCATACCTCAGTATGCCTAGTAAGTCTAGGGTATAGTATACTAGTAAATAAGCTCCCAGCTATTTAGCCTAATTAGTGCATAGCCCTATAGCATTCAGCCCAGGCTCCCTAAGCCCCTAAGGCTTAGTTCAGAGCGACCTCTATTAGGTGCCTTGTGGGGGTACGACCCACATCCACTACGGATTAACGGGTGATGGATAGGGGTACTAACGTAATTAACGTACTCTAGAACCAGAATCCCATAGAATGAATATATTATCTTTGAACTACTATAGACCTCTCATAGAATAGTAGTAATACCTTGTGTACCATCGTTATAGGCTTTATTTAAGCCCTATAACACTATTCTAGGCCTTTATTTCAGGTCTAGATGCTATACGTAGCGTAAATCACCGACTCGGTCGCGATTACACGAGTTACTTATAGCTCTTTAGTATACCTTACTATAACCACTAATAGATAATCTGTCTAGCGAACTCATTGAGAAAGCCTATTAATTCCGCTCCTTTCTCGTATTAAATTACGCCCTATCTAAGGAGATTAGTATAATAGATTATAAGGTAATCGAGAGGATTACCACTCGCTACCCTTAACGAGAAGCCTTAACCTCTTCCGTATTAAGTAGCCGACGTTCTATAGAACCAAGCCCCTTTCCCTGTGACTAGGCTATTAATAAATTACTCTTCCGAAAGACTCTATACGAATTCTCATCGTAAATACGCGTAATTCCCGAGTTTTTAGCTCCTTAGATACCTTCGTATAATATCCCTAGAGGTTAGGAAGGTATAGGGTATACTTTACTACCTACCGCAAATATCGTACGATATACTACCGGTAAACGAAGTACTATAGAATAAAGGAAGGACTCCCGAGAATTAGATAAAATAGAGGAAATACGCCGGGTCTTACTATAAACCATAGTAGAACCCCTTTCCAGAGAGGATATAGCGGCAATAATTACTAACGTAGTCGCTACTGTACTTGGATAGTATACGCGAGGAGTAGGAAGCGAAATACTACTACCGCTACTAGTAAACTAATAAGATCTTATAAATATATAATAGAGAGCCTCGAATATCGGGTACTTTAACCTAGATCTCACGATATCCGAAGGAGAAGGAGACTATATATTAGTAGGAAATAATATATACTAGCGAAATGTGTATCTCTTTATAGATATAGTTAAGGATAATATAACTAGTGAATATACCACTATTATATACTAGAATCTCATTATATACCTATAAGGATTAGTACTTAAGTAGTATACTAGTGAACTAGATAACCTTTATTATATAGGACTTAAGTTTTCCTAGGATAGTATTAAGTAATAGACGAAGGCCTTAATCTAATAATTTAAGGATTTACTATTAATTACCCTAAGAAAGCTATAGCTAGAAACCTATACTATAGATAATATAAGAAATAGGAAGAATATTTATTCCTATATAATATTAGTAGTATACTATATAAAGGCCACCGAGTTCGAGAAGCTAGTTTAATAGCTCTCTTAAGTATAGAATAACTTAGCCCTAGAGCTCAGGGTATATATTAAAAGACCTACTAAGAATACTATACTTAGATAATTCATAGATATAGTATTATTGAAATAGGACTCATAATTAGAGATATATTAGAAGAATAATAGACCACGAGTACTACTAAGACCTAATTATCGTCTCATAGGTAATTCCTAGCTCTCTTACTAGAATCAGAATAATTATAATTATAATCGGGATTATTAACTAGTTTAACTCTTCTATCTAAACATGAACTTCCGACCCTACTACCCTTTCTCTAATCTTAGAACCCTATTCTAATAGTCCTAGTAATAACCCTTAGGAACTTCTTAGAACTTAGCTAATATAATATAAAAGAATAATTAGAAGGCCTTACCTCTATTCTATCTACATCTATAACTAACTATAGGGTTCATAAAGGATAAGGAAAGTAGAGATAATTACACTCCCTATAACATATCATCCTCGAGAGAGGAATTAAATAATAATCCATATTACTAATATTTCTAGTGTTTTAATAATAGAAATATTATTAAAGATAACTACCTCGACGTTACTAATGAGTATAGTACCTAATACGATAATAAGCTCGCTAAATACAGTTATATCTTCTCAGAAGAGCTTAAACTTACTATAGAGCTAGAGGATAATATATACGTCGCTATTCTAGTTATATTAGCCTCTATACTAGCACTAATTTATAGGAAATATAAGGCCAGATTCTAGTCCAGAAATAAGCTTTTTAAGTACATATATACTAATTCATACTCATCTATTATTAAGTGCTTTACCGTGAAGCCCTAGATATATTAGCCTATTAGTATTAAATTATCTTACCTAGAGGTAATTATAGTAAGCCCTACTTAAGGCCCTATAATATCCAATATTATCGGGTATAAATACGCTACTCTAAGTATTAAATTTATACCTAATAGCGAGGTATTCCAGATCTATATAGATACCGGTTACTCTCGCTTATTAGTAGACCGCGAATAGCTCTCTTAAAACCCGTCTACTTGAATTAATATAATAAAGGCTACTATTATTAAGGGTATTACCTCTATTTAGGAGCTTCGAGGCTAGGCTACCTTTAATATATATATCCGCGGAAAGGTTAATAGCTACTAGGTTCTTAGTAAAGTTATAGTTAATATATAGGTAATAGATAACCTCGAGCCGCTACTACTCTTAGGTAATATATTCCTTATTCTATATAGTGTAATTATAGACTTACCTAGTTAAACTATTACCTTCTCTATTATTAATAATTTAGAAGTCCCTATTAATATATATAACCGAGGTACTAGAGTCATCTATAAGGTCCTTACTAAGAAGAAGGTTATTATCTCCCCTAGAGCTACTATTTATATTAATATAACTTATACTATACTACTATTAGGATATAATTATACTATGAATACATGCTTTAATAGTATTTATAATATACTAACTAACTATAGAAACTATATTATATATATAAATACTATAGATAAATTATAGATAATTCCCCGCCGTATATAACTAGGTGTAATTCGGGACTTTAAGGAAGAGGGTTATTATATTATTTCTTATATTAATAAGCTTAATAATAATACTATAATAAATACCCTAGCTATACCTAGATTAATGAAGAGTATAGGTATTACAAAGCTTACTAAAGTACTTGAGAAACTCCTCAGAAATGACGTCTATATCTATACAAAGAACTAGATACTTACTAATTATATTAAGGCTATTATAGTTAAGTTCTAGAACTATTAGGAGGACGACGGATCCCTAATTAATGTTCTAGAGAATAAGTATATAGAAATTCCCCTCATTAATAGTTGGTAAGAAAAGAAGATTAGATATAAGATCTATCTAGTCGGAGTATATAATTATTAAGTTATTAACGAGGTATTTGATAGCCTTTACGCCTAGAATAAGATATACTTCCTATAAGGAGCTATACCCTTTAGTTAGCCTATATTCGTTATCTAGAAGAATATTAATAGGAAGCTTAAAGGACGCCTAGTTATAGACCTTAGGGTACTTAATAGCCTTAAGATCCCTAATAACTACCTAATACTATTATAGTAGGATATTATTAACGTACTTAGAGGAGCTAGCTATATCTCTATTATAGATATATTATTATTCTTCTACTAATTCCTTATTAAAGAAGAGTATTAGGAGCGTTTTATAGTAATTTCTTACCAAGGATAAGAGACTTCCCGTATTACGCTTATAGGCTACTATGGATTACTAGTATATATCTAGTATTTTATAGATAACCTCTTAAAGAGATATAGCTACTTTTGCCGTTACTTTATTAATGATATTATAGTATTCTCTAAATTATAGGAAGAGTATATTTAATACCTCTATACTACTCTCACACTTTTTAAGGAAAAGCGAATCTTACTCTCTAGTAAAAAGACATTTCTGGGATACTTGTCTATTAAGCTACTTAGTTATTAGGTTAATGGTTTTGGAATAAGTATAATAAAAGAATAAGTAATAGTAATAAAAGCTATCTAATTCCCCGAGAATCTCTAGTAGCTTAAGCGTTTTATTAGAATAGCCGGATAGCTTTATTAATTTATACTATTCTATATAAAGATTATTAAACCCTTATAGAAGAGAAAGACCAAACTACTCATAATTAGTAGAGAATAAGGCATGACTAGTATAAAGAGAAAAGGCTACGTGACATGAACTAAGTAGGAACCTAACGAGAAGGAGATTACATCTTTCGAGTCTATTAAGGCCTATCTCTTAGACCCTAGGACACTAATTCACTATAATCTAGTAAGATAGCTATACTTAAAGATTAATACTTTAAATAAGAGAAGCTTCAGTATCCTAGTATTTCATCTTAAGGAGGGCTATACTATTCCTTCTAATCTTAGTAAAATCACGTCTATAGCTATTTAACTAATTCTATTTCTTAGTAAATTACTAAGTATAGTAGAAAAGAACTATAGATTCACTGAGCTTAAAGTAGCCTATCTACTATATACTTACTATAGATTATAAGTAATGCTTTAATTAGCCTAGGAGCCTGTTATCATATTAATAGACTATATAGTAATAAGGGGCGTATATAATTAGATGTCACTAGTAACGAATAATATAAGTAAGGCAAATATGAGACTTATTATCGCTTTATAGTACTTATTCTAATATTAACTAGATATTTAGTATATCCCTAGTAAGTTAAATATTATTCCTAACATATTATCTCGTCTTACTATACTTGAATTAGCGGATATATCTAATAATAATAAACTCAATAATGTCTATATATTCTCTAAGCTAAATATTAGCGAGGACTTTAGATATATACTTTATACTAGATACTTAATAGATCCCTATTTCATATATGTCCTATACTTACTTAGGTTTCACGACTTAGTACTAGAAGGGGATTTTAGCCCCTAAGTATATAGTATTAACTTTATAATTAAGTATAGTCTTCTATACTATATTCCTCTCTCTAGTACCCTATAGTTATATATCCCTAATAACTATATAAAGGCTCTACTATTAATAGTCTATAATAACTAGTACTTTAGCTTCAACTATACTTATAACGAGCTTCGCGGTTTCTATATCCCTTATATAACTAAGAATGTCCTTAACTATATTAGATTTTGCCCTAGTTACCTAGTAAATAATATATTAAGGATATAACTAAATAGCGCTTTATAACCTATTATTATACCACTAATCCTGTTTTATATAGTCGCTATAGACTTTATCCTAGCCTTACTAGAGATTCTTATAGTCGCTCCCTAGTTAATTAATAGTTTTAGTATTTTTAATTATATAATAATAGATACCTGTAAATTTAGTAAGAAATTACTTCTTATCCCTAGTTATAATATATATAGTACTAAGTAATAAGCTATTATCCTAATCTATATACTTTTACTCTATAACTAGGGAATCCCATATACTTTTATCTTGGATTATAACCCTAAGTTTATTTCTAACCTATAGAAAGTAATTTAGTTAACTATAAACATGAAGCTACTATTTACGACTACGTGGCACCTATAGGTAGATAGTTAGTCTAAAATTAAGAATTAGAATATTGAAATCGCTATTCGATATTAAGTATATAAGTTCCCGGATCTACTATAGTCTAGGGGCGTAATCCCGCTCTAAGTAGCTTTTAATAATACTCTATTACGCCTAATTAGCTATAGCCTTAATGAGGTTATATAGGGAAATAAGGCAAATATATCTATATCTCTTTTAATACTAGATAATAATAAGATCCTAGAGGTTATTCGAAACCTAAGATATATTAATATAGAATTAGTTATCGTATTTACTGGGAATACTACTAAGGAGTATTATAATTCTCGTTATACTCCTATTAAACTTAACGTTAGTAATATAGTATACCTAAGACTTTATAAGGGATATTAGCTACCCGGAAAGCTAAACTATAAGATATTTAAATAGAGAATAAGCTTATTCGAAGTTAAGAAGAGAATTAGAAAGCTTATATATGAATTAGACTTACTACTATATTAGAAGATTTATCCCGTAATATCTATCGCTTATCTAGTACTAGCTCCTAATAATAATAATCCCTTCGAGAGACTTATTACCGATCCTTAGGAACCTATCGAGAATAAAGGTAATAATGAGGACTAGAAGTTATATGAACTTGAGAGAGTTATAGATTAATGAACTATATAATATAGAGGAAGAAATAATACTAAATACCTCGTTAAGTTTAAGGGCTATAGTAATTAGTATAATGACTAGTATCTAGAGGAACTCCTTATAGATATATAAGAACTTATTATAGAGTATGAATAGAAGCTAGTAGCCTTACTAGCCCCGTGTTAAAGTAAGTATACTTCAACGCGACGTTTATGAAAATTTCCCCTTATATAAGGGCCCGGTTTAACTAATAGTATTATAAGTATTATTAATATAAAATATTATATTTACTAATATTTCTTCGTAACTCCCTTAATCCTTCGTAACTTACCTTATAATTGTATATAATTAGCTATAATTACATAGCTTTACCTTATATTCCATAATTACTATATATAACGTATTAGTATATTAGGATCCTAATTACTAGCTAGGAATTACTCTAAGCTAGAAATAGTAAGGATAACTTATTTAAGCTAGAAATTAGTAAGTACTAAGATAGATAATAAATTAAATACTTTAATAAGTACTAAGACTATAACTTACGTAAATACCCTTACCTAATCGCTAAGTACTTATACCTCTTACCTTATAACTAGTATTAATAGCATATTAACGCCGAGTCCAATGCTCTTATATAGAAAGGCGAAGTATTAATAGCGAATATAGTAAAGAAGTATAGTATAGAAAAGGCGACTAAGAATAAGGCTTTAGGGTATAATACTAATAAGCTCGAGGAGCTACTACTATTACTACTAAAGAAGCTACGTGTATACGAGAATCCCTTTCGCTATCCCGTCATATCCTTTAATGAGGAGGATATTCCCCGTGATACTAAGAAGAAGGATAAGGGAAAGACTATTAAATAAGAGGATAAGTACGAGGGATCTAATACTAAGAAGAAAAGAAAGGAGTGTAAGGAATCCCTAGATAAGAAGAAGAAGCGCGATAAGTCTCTAATTAGTATAGATATATAATGCTCTCTGAGAAAGAAGCCTATATAATATGACGATACCTCTAATATAGCCCCCGTTAAGATATTACTTAAGTAAGGTTAGCTAATTACACTATCCCGAAGTAGGGTGTATTAATAGGTATTAGATATAATAAAGGCTAGTGTATTACTATAACTAGATAATTTATATAAGCTTAAGCTATATATAGGCGACGAATTCATAATATACTAGAAGTATAAGGTTATAAAATTCGAAAAGAAGTACTATAAGTATGTAGAAAAGACGAAGAAGGAGAAGATAATTATATCTAATTTATTATTAATAATATTATTTTCCGCCTTAGACTCTAAGCCCGCTATACCTAAGCCGTTATTATCCTCGAAGAAGTACTACCGCGAAGAGTCGTCTATTAATATATTATTAACGTATAATAAGGTATAAATAATCTTAAATCTCTATAAAGGTATACTAACTAAGAAATCCAAGTATTAATTACGTCTTCTTCTACGTTATTTCTCGTCGCAAAATACCTCTCCGTTACTTTACTTCTACTACGCTTAACCCTATGACTATCTCGTCGTAAATTCGTTCTTTTATAGATATAAGATAATCTCTCCCTCCGCTCCTTTACCTCTAAATTTTCTAATACTATTATAGTATTTTTCGTATATATATATTTCCTTCGTTATTCTATACCTACTAATACTATTAATATTACCTTCTTAACTAGTATACTCTTAATATAATGGGCTTCTGTAGTAGAAACTAGGTAGAAGGGTAGATAGCTAAGTAGAGCTAGGTAGAATTACGGTAGATATATATTATTTCCTCTTTCCTTTATCCTTAACTAGCCTATAGGTCCCTTATATACACGTTTTCCTTAGTCCTTAACTAGCCCACGGGTCCCCTATATATATGTTTTCCTTAGTTCTTTTATTATATGAGGACGTATAATACTCTTTGGGATAGTATTTCTATAGGGGTATGACCTATATCTATTACGGATTAATGGGTAATAGATAGGGGTATTAATGTAATTAATGTACTCTAGAACTAGAATCCTATAGAATGAATATATCATCTTTGAACTACTATAGACCTCTTATATACCTTAGGTACCTAATTTTAATAGTCCCCTTATATACTATTATAAACAACTATAAAGCAAGCTTAAAGACTACTAATAAGCCTAAAGAAATAACTTAAAAACTCTATAAGTATTGCTTTTACTTATTATACTAGGCCCCTAGGGCTCTAGTATCTAGAAAACAGCCTATAATTCCAGAATTATAGTATAAATAACCCCCCTATATAGCGCCTAAGGCCTATAAGTAATAGGGGCTTTATAAGTATATTAGCTACTATTTCCTTAGTAGGGATATACTCTATAATAACCTTATTAAAGGCTACTAGCTCCCTAATATAGTAGTAGCGGACGTTAATGTGCTTCGTATAGCTATGTGCTATAGGGTCTCTTATAAGGGCTATATAGCCCTAATTATTACTAAATATAAGAACTAAAAGGTTAGTACTTAGGTACTAAGTCCTCTATAGCTCCCTAAGGAGAGCCCTGATTTATTATCCCTATTTACTAGCCTCTAATAAGCTAATATACTCCGATTTAGTAGTAGAGGTAGTTATATAGCGCTATTTAATAGAGGACTAGGTAATAGGTCCCTTATTAAGGAGGTATAGGTGCCCTATAGTAGAGCGTCTATCTACTATATTACCCGTATAATCTATATTACTAAAGCCCTAAAGGTTCGGGCCTTTAGCTTTCCCGATACTATATGAGATACTATAGTCTATAGTACCTTTTAGGTATTATATTACCTATAGAATAGTATTCTAGTATCGAACTATAAGCTCGCTATAGTGCTAGCTAAGCTGCCTTACTATATAGGTAATATTAGGGTGAGAGCTCTTTAAAACCCATATAGTATAGCCTATAGCCTCTTAATATAGGCTCTAATTAGCCTAAGCTTCACCTAGTTACCTTATAATTAGGGTATTCCGGTCATTTATAGGGAGGTTTATAAGCTTAGCTTCCCTTAGCCTAAACCGCTCTATAAGCCCCGCTATATACTCGCTCTAATTAAGGTATAGTATATAGTTAGGGCGATCCTTATATACCCAAATACCTAGAATTAGGGAAACCTCCCCTAGATCCTTAATTTCCTATAGGGAGGCTATTTTATTAATAACCTTCTAAATAGCCTATAGGTCCCTCCCTAGAATTAGTATATCGTCCACATATAGCCCTATAATTATATTATAATCTATAGATATAAAGATACTAGGTTTACTAAAATAGGGGCTAAAACTAAGGGTCTTAAGCCCTATAGCGGCTTTAATATACTACTCCCTCCCTAATTACTTAAGCTCGTATAAGGAGCTAAGTAAGAGTAGAACTAGCCCCTTAAGGATCTTTAGGGCTTTAGGGGATAGTATATACACCTTAGTATAGAGCTTAGAGTATAGATATATACTAACTATATTAATTTAATACATTTCTAGGTCCTCATAAGCCCCTAAGGCTAGTAAAATCCTTAGGCTTTTAGCCCTAATAGTAGGGCTAAAGGTCTCTAGGAAATCGTCCCCTAGTGTTTAGCTATAGCCCTAGTATACTAGCCTAGCTTTATAGCGATTAATTAAGCTTATAGGTGTATATTTAACTATAAATACCCACTTATAGCTTATAGCTTTCTTTCTAGGGGGTAAAGGCACCTATTTCTAGGTATTAAGAGCTTATAGCTTAGTGAGCTCTTCACTAATCGCTTACTTCTAGTAGGTACTATAAATAAGGTTATTTATAGCTTCTTTATAGGTCTTCGGGATTAGTGGCCCTATAGTAGCTATATAGGCTTAGTATAATTACTAGCTCCGCTATATGTCCCTTATAATAGGGGGTTCAGGCTACTCGTCCCCTAAATTAGACCCCCCTAAAGCCCTTAAAGCCCCTATATCTACTATAATAGTCTCCCCGTCTAGTAGTTCTCCTGGAATATTCTACTAAGGGTCGAATATAGGAGAAATAAGGGCTAGAGAACCTCGTATATCCTCTAAAGGCCCTGTAATTATAGGACATAGACTCCTTAAAGGCTCTATAATTATAGGAGCTTTAGGTATACCTATAGCTTCTATAGGATTAAATAGTACTATTTCTATCCTACTAAGAACCTTATTCTAATTCTACTCTAACCGCTCATTTTCATGGAAATTAGGGCCTATAGATACTATAGTATCCCCGGTTTTAGGCTTATATAGCTTATACTACCTTGAGGTAAGTATATAGCCTATAAGATAAGTCTTTATAGCTATATCTTTAAGCTTTAGGCGTGTTTCCTTAGGGATATATATATACGCTATATACTCGTATACCCTAAGGTGCCCTATATAGGGACGTTTCCCGCTATAGGCTTCCTCTAGAGTTTTTCTATTAGGCCCTATAGGAGTTCTATTCCGTAAATAGGACGCTATAAGTATAGCTTCTCCCTAGAACTATATAGGGAGCTTGGTGTCTAATAGTATAGTCCTAGCCACTAATATTAAGCTCCTATTTAGGCGTTTAGAGACGCTATTCTATTTAGGGGTATAGATAGTAGTATACTTAAACTAAATACTATAGTCGTTTAGTAATAAGGCCCCTAAGGCCCTATATTTAGAGGTATTATTATAGCGTATAGCCTTAATCTTATGCCCTAATTCTAGCTCTACTAAGACCTTAAACTATAGGAATATAGCTCTTAGTTACTTCCTAGTTTTAGTGAGGTATACCCATGATTTACGAGTATAGTTATTAGTAAACGTGAGTATATAGGTATTCCCTTCTAGTGTAGGCACGCTATAAGGGCCCCAGAAATCGCTATATACTCGTTCTAAGGGAGCTATAGCCCTCTTAGGGGCCTTCCGGTTAACTACCCTCACTATTTTAGCCTTAATATAGGCTTTATAGGGCTCCTAGAGAGCCCTAATAGGCTCTAAAAGCCCTGAAACTATAGTGTGCTCTAGCTTAAGGCTACTAGAGCTCAGGTATCCGAACCGTTAATACTAGAGCATTAAATGCTCTAGTTTAGTAGTTGCTTTTAGGGAGGTATGCCCTATTATAGTACCCCGCGGGATACTGTTTAGTGTGTACGCCCTCCCTAGTCGACTAGTAACCCCTATAACTATCCCCTAGAGCTTAATTAAGAGTTTCTTTCTAGTGAATCTAGTAGTAGTACGTATAGTAATACCCTTATCCTAAAGCTATAGTACCGAAATTAAGCTCCTAGTAAGCTTAGGTACATAAAGCACTCTAGTGAGCTTTATAGTTTATATATAGGCCCCTAGGGCTACCTATAGGAGTATAGTGCCCTCTGTAATTACTAGACTATAGGTTCTATTCGCCGTAGTTACTTGAATAGGGGTGTCTAGTACCCTATATTTAGTAAATGCCTCCTGTAGATAGGTTATATAATATAAGCTTCTAGAATTAATTACCTATAGCATGTCTTTACTATAAGTAGGCTCTATAATAGCCATCTAGCTAGCCTCCGTAGCGCTATTTATATTCGCTATAAGCTTCTTAGGCCCTAGAGAGAGTCCTTTACTACCTCTAGGGGTAAGTAAAGGCCCTATACTAGGGCTTTTCTTATCCTTTCCGGGCTTCTCTTGCTTTTTAGGCTTCTTATAGTCTGCTTTTCTATAGCCTTTCTTACTATAGTTAAAGCACTTCCCCTAAAACCCCTCTTTAGGGGCTTTCTTATCTATTTTAGTGCTTAAAATAGACTCCTTTAGGGCTTCTTTTGGCCCTATTCGCCGTTTGTGCTTACTAAGGCGAGCTATAATTATACTATAATTAGTAGTAATTCCACTAATCTCTAGCTATAAGTTTAGAGGGGCGAAGTATTTATCTAGGGCTCTAATAGCCCCGAAGAATATAGATATTTTCAGGGTCTTAGAGGGCTTTTCCGTAGGGTTAATAGTGCCGATTTCGTACTATAGAGTACTAAGTTCTATAGCTATTACTATAATAGTAGTATTCCGCTCTAGTGGCTTATAGCTAGTAAAAGCCTGGATTTTAGCACTAAGCTACTATATGCCTAGGGGGGCATATAGGGCATTTAGTGCCTCCCACTACTCCTTCGCTGTTTCTAGGAGTAGTATATGCTATAAGGCTCCCTGAGTATATAAACTCATGATTATAGTGCTTGCCTTAGCGTCATTGACCTCCGTATAATCCTTAGAAGGCTCTGTAGCCTTAGAATCACTCCCTTCTCTAGAGCTTTTAGCCTCCTGAGCCCCTATAGAACCCAGTTCTATAGCGCTCTACTATACCCCTAGGCTTATTACGTTCCATAGGCTTTGACCGATTAATAGCCTACGTACCTAAATGCTCCAGGGCCTATAATTGGGCCCTATAAGCCTGGTAATTTGGGGCTTTTCCACACTAAAGTCGCCTTCTATAGTGTATACTAAGGGGGTACTAATAGTACTCTAAGGGTACTATTCCGGTAGGTATAAGTGAGCCGATTTAGTGATTTATAGGGTATAGAGGTAGGGCCCGGAGCTCATAACCTGTTGAAGCTTGAATCACGTGTGTAGTAATGCTTCCGCATAAACGATACTAAATTGACTACTATTCTATAGTGGAATGTAGCCTAGCTATATAGCCCTAAACGCCCTAAGTCATATGCCCTATAGCCCCCTAAGTAGTGAGCCTATATCTATACCTAGCTGAACTGATTCCACCTTCTAGGGCATACCTTAGTATGCCCGGTAAGCCTAGGGCATAGTATACTAGTAAATAAGCTCCTAGCTATTTAGCCTAATTAGTGCATAGCCCTATAGCATTCAGCCCAGGCTCCCTAAGCCCCTAAGGCTTAGTTTAGGGCGACCTCTATTAGGTGCCTTAGGCACCTAATTTCAACAAAGGGGTAGCGAGTCGAAAGTCACAGCATTAATGACATTTCAATATAGTGTAAATGATCTCAGTTATTGTATAGTTATTTAGTAATATAACAGAAAAACTCTAAAAGCAAAGGCATTAAAATCATGAGGATTTAGATCAATAGCGAATCAGGGTAAGAAGCAGTCGTTCCCACTACTGG
>JAJTUS010000240.1:0-65499 GCA_021399465.1 Hyaloscypha sp. PMI_1271 | reverse complement strand
TACTATAAGCCCCTTATACTTAATTCCGAAGGTTTATATAAAGACTTCCGAATAATATCTACTAACTATATTACTCTTTTAGAGGACTATATAACTCTAGAAAATAGTATTTCCTAGGACGACTTTTACTCTTAATATATATACCTTAAGAGACCTAATATTCCCTATTAAGAGGACCCTAAGAAAATCATATATATTACTAAACCTTTTAGAGTAGTAGCTACTCTTACTAAACTAACCCCTATTAGTAAAGCCTTATTAGGTCATTTACTATAGACTAATTAAGGTATCCTAGCTAAACGAGATAAAATCTTCGAAATAGAAAAAGAGGAAGTCTAATACTATATTACTAAGATATGAGCTAATACTATTAGCTATATAATAGAAGCTTATAAGAGAGTTTTTAAAGATAAGGAGTACTATTATAGTAATTATTCTTATATAAGATTCCTAGAGATAGTATATCGAAATCCAAAAGCTAGACCTCTAGCTCCTAATAACTATTATATTAAGATAAAGGTTCTAGAATATTATAAGGATAAAGGCTTCTCTTATTTAGTTATTAATTATTAAGGTAAGATTAAAGTCAAGACTCTATATACTCCTTTAAAGCCTAAGGTATAAGAAAATTATAAGCTTACCCCTATAAAAGAACTAGATCTTAACTAAAGTATAGATAATAATTCTAGTAAAGATACTAATGACTTAGAATCCTATACTAGTCTAAGTAACCCTCTTCTTTCCCTAGGAACTAATAATAAGCCTAACTTATTAAGCTTAGGACTATAAGAAATCTAGAACTATCGAGGTCTCTTATAAAGTCTTCCTAAGCTAGGCTTATTAAGTGGAATAATCCTAAATAATAATATTACTTAAAACGATTCCTAAAGTAGTTATCTAAACCTTTTAGGTTACTCCCTCTTCTAAACTCTAAGAAATAACAAAATTAGTAAATTAGAGGGAGGTAAGAACTTCTTTAATATAGATCTAGATAAATTTAATTAGAAGCGATTTAACGAATAAGTAATCTTCTAACTTAAGAAAGAGGCTACTAACTCTTATAAGAATTATAATAATACTAAAGATATAATTGAAATTCCGGGTTAATTTCCCTTACTTATAGAACCCTTAACTATAGATCCCTTAATTATAGAACCCTTAATTATAGAACCCTCGCCTCCCTAATCTCTTATATTTACTAAGGATCTAGAGGTAAAATAATCTTAAGACGAAGGCTCTACTCCTAAGTTAAATAGTACTAGATACCTAACTATTAGTATAAAGGGTCTCTTACTAGTATTAGAAGAAGAGGATACTAAGAAGAAGAGAGCTTAGAATACTAAGTATAAGTATATAGTCTCTAAAGCTAGAAGTACCTTAAAGTGAATAACTCGTACCTAGCTTAGAGTTAAAGGCAAATTCGTAAAAGCTTAAGATCTTCCTAAACCTAGCTTATAAATATTTTCTCTCTTAGTTTAATATAATAGATTAGATAATTTCTAGATAATAGATAGAGGAGAGAGATATAATATGAATTTCTTTCTTTCTTTTCTTTAAGTTACTTATTTTATTTTAGTACCTCCTTTACTCGTTCTTATAGGATAGGGTTTTATACTTAAGGTTAGTATTTCCTTTATAAAATTTCTTTCTAGTAGGAATTAATAAATCGAGGGCGACTTTTCTAGGGAAGGGATATATATAGTAGGGATCTAGTAGATATAGGGTAAGTTAGGTATTTATACGTGATTCCTTAGCTTCCTATTCCCTTTAGTATTTAGCCTTCTACCTTTTTAATAAAGGGGACCTTAAGTAACTTAATATATACTTCACTTATACGATACCTCCTTAATTTATATATATACTTATTTGATTTATTATTATATATTATATTCCCACAATCCCCTCTTTAATAAAGCTAAAAATAGCGCGTGTAAAGTAGATATAAAGTAGTATAGAATTAGCTTATAAGTATATAAAGCTTAAAGTATATAAAGTAATATATATTATTTAGTCTATAGTTATAGAAACTCTAGCCTTCTTATATAAAATACTAAAGTTATATAATCTCGGCTATAGCTAAGGTTATATAATTAGAATATTAAAACTACTAAAAATCGCGAAAATCTATTATATATAGCTTACTATATTATAATAGCAATTACCTATAATAGTAATTACTTATAATAGCTAGTACTAAGTTAATAAATTTTCTATACTAAACTAATTATATACCTTAACTAAGTAGCCTCAACTAAAACTAGGTTAGTAAGTGAATTCTATATATTTTCCTACTTATAATAATAAGAAGACATTTGCCTAGATCTTAATCTAAAGATCTCTTCTAATTCCTAGCTTCGAGTATATATTCCAATTACATTACTAGAGTTGAATTCTGAGATATTTAACATGAATCATTATACTATCCCTCCTCTCCCACTTTCAGCGTGCTATTTTAAGTACTTTTAGTAGAGGACCTTATAAAAACTAAACTATATTAGCGATTTGAATTTGTAAATCTAGGGGAGGGGGGACCACATACGTTTCTAGTACTCGCAGTTAACTACTTACTAAGCTCTAGCTAACCATATTCTCTCAAGCCGCTAGAAAATCCTTCAAATATGTGACAAGCTTTCCATATAATGACCTGCCTCCCCCTTTCCTTAGATTTCCGTTCTATCGGTTCAGCTTCTCGATTTCAGCTTCTCTCTGCGGTCTTTTATATCGTTGTCCCGATCCGCGCCGGCTTTACTATTCTTTCCATTGACCTCGGGTAAGTCGAACTCGCAGTCATCTCCACCGGCCTCTTCGCCGCCCTCATTGCCCTCTCCCTCACCACATACCTTGCGTTATGCCACTTTAGAATCCAAACCGTCGAACTCGTCACCATAAATATAAGCTTCACCCAAAGTATCACCAGCAATCCCGTTCCTCCATACGTCTCCACCCCTAACCCATCCATCACTTCCTTCACAAGCGTCTCCATGACAATATGTATTCCCGTTTCCACCCCTGTAACGAAACCGAAACATCCCGTCGCGATGAATGTCAGCGAAAAAATGGTCACAGTGAACCACCGCTTCCGAAAGAACTCCAGAAAGAGGTAAAACGGCGTAAACACAATCAAGAGACCGGTACACACTATCCCGATAATTTGAAGAACGATGGTGGTTTTAATTACCGCACTGAGCGCGCCTCCTCCTTTCCCTAACTTGTTCGGAATATTAATCGCCGAAAAATCGAGAACTGTGTTTCCTAGTTGGAGCGTGGAGTTTGTTTGATTGGCGAGCTTCAAGTTGTCTACGTTTGTCAGGAAATTTTCCTTTCAAAAGCCAAGATTGGAGACCCACTTAGTGGTGTACACGACGTAGTGTTCCTGGTGGCTCCGGGGGTTGAATAACTCGGTTCGTAGTCCCCCGAACACAGCTCCGTCATGTAAATTGCGTACCATTGCTTTACACCCAGAGCAGAGACAACATCTCCTAAAATAGTATTCGCTACACCTGCTACTTTTTCCGCTGCCGAAGTTGCAACGTTGCCTAACACGCCTGTGATAAATGATTCTAAGTCTCCAAGTACTCCGCTTCCATTGGTCAATCCGCCAGAGGATGATCCAGCTGATGCTGTAGGCTGAGGTGTCAAGCCCGAACCCACTGAATTAAAAAAAGAAGAGATTGCTGATATGGCGGGGAGACTGAGTTGCCTTGCATCAATGACCGGCATGGGCAGATTGGACTCGAGGGGTGGGACGGCACGAGCTGTGACAGATGCTGCACTTTCAACCTTTATTGCGTTTTGAAGAATGGCTGAGGTATTCAACTATACCAAAAACTATTAGTGATGGTGTGTATTGAAGATAGAGAAGCGAGAGAAACATACGACAACGACTTCGTAGTCCTGCAGCTGGCCCTTCTCGGCCCCCGAGAGAAGAGCAACGAGAGAAAGCGAGAATGCTATGACGGCGGAGACGAAGGTGAGGATTGGAGGCAGCTTGTCATTGAAGAGGAGACTGGTGATCAGGCGTGTTTTCTTCGCCGTGAGGTTCTCAGATTCTATTGTTGAGAGTGGGTGGGAGTTGTCAGCCATGGGGGATAAGATGGTGCCGGTGCTTTTCTCTTGTAATTATCCGACCTTTAATTCTGTTCAGTGAACAAAACAGCTATTTAATAGTAGTAAAAGCTTGTCAATAAATTTAGTGTTTGTTTTCTCGACAAGAATGTCCAAAGAAAGTCGAGAATTTCGGGAAATTGTCGAAGAGATGTGCGAGGAGCCTATAAACATCATATACATATTCTTAGCGTTGCATATGCAGATCAAGCAAGACAACGCATGACTTTATTCTTGTCGACTCGTGGTTGGTTGTGAAAGTCGCTTTTGACAAGGGATCCCTCGATAGATCTCTTCTCGCAAGCTAACGCAAAACACGCTTGACCCGCTTTGTAAATCGATGCGAAGAAAATGGAGGGCTCAGACTAAAATTCGATTCATTAGATAAGAATACAACGGTTTACAATTTTCATCTTGAAATTATATGAGCGTTTCGGTCAAAGAAGGGGAGAAACTCGCATCAACACTCGAACACGAAGACGAGGACGAAGGCAAAGACGAACATGCAGGTCTAGATGCCCGAGTTCATTTTTTTCATCCCCAAAATCCCTTTAATTTGGGTTGAAAATATTATGCGCATTCTAGTTGAGATCACTGGAGGCTCGCAAGTACTTGTATAATGTCAACTTTCTCTACGCACCTCAAAATACAACGATTCTCTCCACTTCCGAACATACCTCAAACTGGACTCTGCGGTTCTATCACATGAAATTACAAAGGTGCATATAATTTGTCGCATGTGTAACTTTGAAGGGCGAGGGTAGAGGAGTGGGGCCTTGCCTCCTTCGAAGACATTAAGAAAAGCAATATCAACCCGTCTCCACCCCTATCGAGGTCGAAATCCAGAAAAATGGCAGCAATTCTTGGTCTTCTTTCTCGCTGGTCTCGGCTATCCGTGATTGCTGAAAACAGAGACGGAACAATGGAGTTTTTTCCCCCCACTATTGCTCGGAAAGACAAATACTTGCAACTTAGGTCAGCATTACACCCAACAGAGGCAGCGCGGGTTTATTTAGTATTACATACCCATACAGATAGCCTGCCATGGGGACGAACAGCCATCCCATTACTCTACATTTTGAGTCCGATGATATAACAAGCAGGCTGTAGATCACAAGGTAATTAGCCCAGACACAGAATTTATCTAGCCCTTCACCTACGTCTGCCGCTAGCCATGTCTTACTCTCGGACTTGAAATAATACCCACGCTTGCGGTCATATTGAGACAGATCCTTCCAGAGACTCTACCGGGGATATAGAAGCGCGTGCCTAAATCGAATCGAACATATATCTGGTTCCCGGAGGCCGCTGGGCCAAGACGTGCGGCGAGTGGTGCTTCATCTTTATCCACTTGTTATCCTTGGGGTAGTTATAGGGGTGTGGGCCGTAATGAGTACCAGATCAACTCATTCCCAAGGCTACTGAGCTTAACGGCACGAAGAACTGGAAAATGAATGCATCTGGTGCGTTAAATAAAAATTCAGATCTGATGCTGGTATACCAGATCTTGGCCTTTAGGACCAAATTTAAAAGCTAGGAATGAATTGATGTCTTTAAAAACCAAGTATTCATAGTCTGAATTCTAGGTTCACGCTTCCTGACACAAATTGTGACTTAAGTAATGGAAAACTAATTCGCGACTAATTACAAAAGATAAAAATAATAATAAACTAAAAAGGGAAAAAGATAAAAAGATAAAAATTTCGTTGAGAAAGCAATAAACTTCAAATTAATGAAAAGTACTGGTCGGTTACCCATTACTCACATGGGAATACAAACGATGATATTGATCTGGAGTAGCTTTCGCCCTTGGGATCCGGTGTTGAAAACAATAAACAAAATCACAAATCTTGTTTTCTTCTTTGTTCGGAAAGGCATTGCTGGGATCCCCTTGGTGGGTGGAAAATAGCCAATTTTGGGGAGCGAATACTGTACAGAATCCTACTAAGAACAGTAAGCTTATGAGATTGTTAAATATTTCATTTTATCGTACCGTGCATTGCTTAGAACCCGGGGCATAGGTACAGCTCTGTACCTCGCTCCGCATCCAGACCTGCTCGGACTCAACAACGTCATTCACCATCCATCACCCACCATGTTCCACCAAATTCCCAAAACGGAGCTTTCCAACGCTCCCAACACCCCTAGCCCCCCGAGGAAAGTGCATTTGAGCCCCGAATTAATCCAGATTCGCACTTTACCCTGGCACACAGACGTCGAGAATCAAATCGGCCCACAGGCATCTCCAGCTCCAGATTACGAGAACTGGCGGGTGCGTGCACCGCGGTGGTTTAAGTATTTCCTCTCGTTTCTAGTGGTTGGCTCTATTGTCACAATTGTCGTCATCTATGCCTTTCATGAGAGAAAATAGGGAGAATCAGCTACATCAAATCGTGTACCGTAGTAGAAAATCTGAATGTGTTGCAATATATTGAAAGTCTAATCCCAAATTGAGGAGTCTAACTAGACTTTAAGATTTGTTCATGTGAACAACATTTGAATTTTGTATGTAGAACAGAACCCAATTTCAAAACTTCGAATTGAACGCGTTTAACATGGAGAATATAACTTATGGTGAGTGACTGAATGCTTGGTTGAATCGAGACATCTGCAAAAGTCTCCAGCGAGTATCGGAGAGTGTATTATACTAGAAAACATCAAAAGCCACCGAGTGCCCCGAAACTTCCGGATGCACATACTATGCTGATAGTTTAAGCGAAAATGGAGTCCCTCGTACTTCATACGCGTCTGCGCTCAATAATATGGTATGCCAGCTGTGGGAGGAGTATCTAGACCACCAACTACACCTCTTCAACACTCAGTCTGACTTCCATGGAGATCGCTATATCCCAGAATTGATGCTGTTGAAAAGTGATACACTTTCAATCGGAAATTGCTAAACTGGAAGGAAGTGATGTGATCATGGAGAGTGGAAAGTGAACTGGGTCTTATCAGCAACCACATCATTTTTTCAAGCCACGATTCAGCATGGCGGGATGCGTGAACTTCATCCTCCAATGAGCAACACACTATCGGAGACACCACACCTCTTCTTATCGTCTTATCGAGACAAGAATTACTTTTCCGACCGTCGCATATCAACCCACTTGATAATATAGCCTGGAAGGAACCCTTGAGTTAAAAGAGCCAAGGGATCTTCTACAGGTCGACTCCGGATCATACGGAATACGTACCATCTCTGTTGCATTCGTCGAAGATTTACAAAATGCATCTTAAAACAGTAGCAAATGCTCTCACCTTGACAAAAACTCACAGTCACCACGCGGGAGAGCCTCCAAAAGCCCTCGAAGCCCACAAAATCGTCACGATAACAACGATCGAAGAGTTCGAGCAGATCCTCGAAGACCATCACCACCGGCGCGTTGTGGTGTTCTGCGTAACAACGAACTACAAAGATCCAGATGTGAGTGAGGAGGGATGGTATCACCACTACGAGAGGCTGAACGATGTTCATTTCGTTCGCGTGGACTTGGACGTTTCGCCACCCCTGGAAGAGAGGTTGCAACCGAAGGTCAAACCCTGTTGGGTCACGTTTCACAAGGGCGAAGTGACGGGATGGAGCTCGGGCGGGATGAAACGGTTTGTGCAGTTGCATTCGGAGAGAAAGGGCTCCGTTTTTATTGATACCGGATGAATTTGTTGAAGGAGGATGAGATGAAATTTTAATGTTTGGTGCTGCTGGCCGATGAGGAAATGAGGGGAAGATCTTGGTTTGCGTGGGTGCGCCTTTCAGTTCGATGTAGGACGCCGAGCGAAGTTAGAGAAATAATGAGTGGCAAGAGCATAAGGAGTAGAACTTGTCCCTTACCTGGTTGATTATGCGAATAACTTTCTGTCTCGTTGGGCGGAATGTGGTGGACCATTGAGTAAGGGAATCGACAAGACACGCGATACGGAGATTGCACGCTGGAGAAAGCCCCAGCGAGGATGAGAGGAATTGAAATAAAGTACCCGTTCGTACCTTCCACTAGTTACCACTGGTGGTTCGTGAAAGCGACCTGGCCATACTAGCGACCTGGCCAAGTATTTCACATAGTAATTTATGTAGGAGGTACTTCTGGCCAGCTGGTCTGTGCGGTCTGCGCTACAAATTTAGGTCGCTAGTATGGGCGATCGCTTTCACGAACCACCAGTGGTAACTAGTGGACTGTGGAAGGTACGAACGGGTGTGTTGCTAAGAGAAACAGAAGATGTTTCGATTTTCATTCAATGAACGCCAAGGCGGGAGAAGATCAGACATGGCAGACGAGGGAACAAATATCACGTGATACTTGAAACGAAGCTCAGTTTCCGGAAACGCTTTGCCCGGCTTAGGAAGCCGGCTGCAGGCCAATCAGTAGATCATCTCCAGATCCTGCAAAGGCAATCAGCTTGCGGGGGACAAGATAGAGGCTGTATCTTGACCAAGCATCTGGTAATGAAGGGGGCTTGGCTAAGCGAGGCGTTTGCACAGCCCCCCAGCGTGTCTCAGGTTGGCCTAATCACCGCTTTGGCGCCTTTTACCCCTTTCCCATTCGTCCACGAGTCTAAATCTGACCTCCTGCATACCAAAGTCCGTCTCAACTTCAACCCACTTGAAGCTTCACCCACGTCCTGGCGTCAGAGACTCCACCCGTTAAAGTTCCGTGAGGACATGAGGGATCAACCGATCCTCGTCTGCCGCCAGCAGCTAACGCTCGGACGAGTCTCAGATGTTGTTGCTAGGGGTTCTTATTGGGTAATTGCAGCCGACTTACAGATGGTCAAACTTATCTGATTGTTTCCTTTCCGCCACAGGGTCTCAAAGTCGGGATAGGACAGCGCAAAGCAGCAGGGCTGGCCAACGGCTGGAATATTACTGGTGGGACTGTGAACAAACTTCAGCGTCAACTTCTTCTGGCAAAGGCACACCCGTAGTGTTACACTGTTCCACTTGTGTATCAAAAGTTGACACTCCCCCAACCCCGCCCTGGCTGAGACCTGCCTCCAGCGTCAGGATTTACCTTTCTCCGTGCCCCAAAAAAGAAAGGGGCCTGGCATTCGTCAGCTTAGACTGTCTGTTGAGTTTGAAGTATTCGTCTGATATCAAGCCACAGACCTGGCCCCTCAATAATATATATCTCCAGATTCCCCTCCTTCTCCTTCTCGAAATTCTCTCAAACTACCTCTTCTCGCCCCTGCAAATACTAATTGTTTCGATCTTCACTTCAAACTTAAAGCTGGACTTTTGCTAGACATTTTATTTTATCAACTATTCAACATGCATTTCACCACGCTCTCCCTCATCTTTTCCGCCGTTCCTTTGGTGCTGGCTCAAAACTACGGCGGTTCCAGCGGTTCCACCACTTCCGCCGCCGCCGCCTCAGCGCAGACATCCTCCTCGGGACCACTCCACGTCGTCAAAGTATCAAACGCCAACGGAGACCTGACATTCACCCCCAACGACATCCAAGCTGCCGTCGGCGACCAAGTCGAGTTCCGCTTCTACGGCCCCAAGCACTCCGTCGCGCAATCCAGCTTTGCCAAGCCATGCGTCCCAGTGAACTCGAGCGCCTTCTTCAGCGGCCCCATCACCACCTCCGGCACTGCTGCCAATACCGAGACCTTCACCTTAAACGTCACCTCCACCGCTGCGATCTGGTTTTACTGCAGCGTTGCCAGCCATTGCGCGAGCGGCATGTCAGGTGTTATCAATGCACCGTAAGTCCTCCACTTCCTGGAAGTCCATAGAACAAACAGGAACTAATCCAGTCTTCTCAGATCTGATGGTTCGAAAACCCTCGCGATGTATCAGGCTAGTGCCAAGTCCGCAACCAGCACCATCCCGAGCACCGTCCAGGGGCTTATCCAGGGAACACTCAGCTCAAGCTCCACTTCGTCAGGGACTTCTAGTGGCGCCAGCCCGTCCGCGACAAATGCTGGTGTTGAGGCGAGAGGAGGCGTTAAGTGGACTCTTGTTGCTATCACTGGTGTTGTGGCAGCTGCCTTCGGCTCCTTGATTGTTTGAGACAATTCAAAGGGTGAAGGCGATGGGGACTTGAGTGCATCCAGCATGTCATGATTGACGAATTGTACTGTACAATGGGGTGTACAAGGAGACGGTTTACAGGAGTTCTGAGCTTGTAATTTATATCAAAATTGAAATCTTCCAACCTTCTACAAAACGAGTCACTCGCAAATGTTAACTTGCTTAAAAGCATGTATGACTTCACTTCACTAATAGACCGAGAGATTCGCTCGTATGACATGATTTTGCCTCGGTGATTGCCTGTTTCATTATTTTCATTCTCAGCGTTTTCCTCCTCGGCATTATCTCAGTTGGCGAGGCTCCCAGCCTCAGCCCAGGGGGTTGGTCATGTGAGACAGGCCGATTTCCCGACATCCTTCACCTTTTGAATAAAAGATATTCTACTAATGCATCCTGCCAGCTTTCATAGCTTTCAGTTGATCGCATTCCACTCTTCGCGATTACCAACGCAATGCTGCTAAGGACGGGCGGGCTATCCATGCCCATCTCTTGCCGATTCATGAGTTACGGACACCTCAGTAGAGGTTGCCGGAGGCAATAAAGCAGCAGCAGAGGGTCTCGTGTGGTCGGTGGTAAACACGCTTCAAAACCCAGCACAAATATAATTCGTGAGAGGCGAGCTGTTGGGATATGTTTAATAACCAGTTTCGGTAACGCATGTGAAAGTATTGTCCTCGGTCGGGACTGTTTGTTGTTAGTGACTGTCTTCAGCAAGTTCTTTTGGATTTCTCCCAGACATACCATATGAGAATGCTACCATTCTCAGGACCGCCTGGCCCGTACAACTTTCTTAAGGTCAGCAGCAGCGTCGGGATCAAGGCAGCCGCCATAGCTACCCGAATTAGTGTAGATTTCGTCTGAGCCGCAAAACAGGACCTCCGCTTGGAGAATTCGGCAAAGAGGGCACAGGGTGTCGAAAAAGGATTCAAGGTATTTAAAATATTCGTGAACATTTTGAATAGAATATGAGTAGTAGGTAGATTTTGATGAATAGAATACAATAGTGTAGTAGCCACTGCCACTACTCTACCCTGTTCTATTCATTTGACACAGCGATCCAGACTAGAAATGGACCTCGAGGAACGGTGATGCATTCTGAAAAGTGTATTAAAATTTCCGAAATCTTCTTCATTGGTGTAGAACATCTAGGAAATCCGAGTTTTGTCTTCAATGGTTGTGCGATGCACGTGTCCTGTGATAATGCACTATCTATTGGACTCGGGACAGAGGGGTGCAGGTGTGAAAGGCTTCGGCGCAAACCCTGCTGGTGTCCAATTCATCTCCAGCTGGGTTTCAATGATGATAGGTAGCCTGAATTGCTCTGTACGGCGAAGAAGTCGAACCTGGATCCTCAAAAGTGATTGGGCTGGGGGATGGATGGCAGCCTCATAGCCTTGTGGCTGTGCAAAACCAACAACATAGGGAGCAAGAATGGTTGGTCAATGACAAAACGATCTGCCATAAGGCGGTGAGGCAAACATTAGCTGTCACACCTTCGTACACGCGGCACCCTGCAGTCTGTAAGACTTGGCAGCCAAAGAGGGCTTATGATTGAGGCCGACAGTGGCGATTCTTGTGCAAGTACGGCCAAGGTTCAGCTGGTTTGGCTGTTCAGCTAACAAGGGTTCTCAGGCACGATAGTGGTTATTTGGATGTCTACAAATAAAGGCCTTAGATCACTGTAAAATGGATAGCCGTCTGGGGAGCATTGCATGCGCTTTTCTGTATTGCCATCTCAACACTTATAACCTCTTAGGTTAACTTCATAAACTCCCCAGCCTTTCAGTTTGAAGCATCCTTTGTTCGTCCTGAATCTGCGGCTCTATTATGGCGACTGAGAATCGAATCATCAAATTCCTGCATATTCCTCTTATCCTTCTCTCCAGCGCAGTCTCGGTTACCCTTCTCTTCTTGCTCAATCACAGGTTCACAGGGAAGCTTCCACGTCTTGTTAGCCCTCATCCCGACACAACCGCCATCATTGTCCAAGTCTCAGCTTCCATTCTCGCTGCGTCCCAAGTCTACGTTCTCTGCACACTTGTCAACTTCGCTACTCGTCTCCAGGTATTTCGGAAATTCATATCAGCGAGTTCTCTAAGACTCCTCGCGGCACTATCCATACCACGAATCGATTGGGACCTCGGATATCGTGGCATAGCTGTTGCAGCATTATTTATCGTCATCGGACATGTTTTTGGCGCAGTTTGGGCGGGCGCATTGACACCGTTGGCGGCCGATTCGATACGTAAGGATGGAACCATACAGATACCTGCCTACAATGGTCCATTTAAAATGAACTGGTCTCTGCAATCGGGAGGCAAAATCTTCTTAAATTACTGCATACCCTATCGTCTTACCTCGTCCATCTTTATCAGTCCGTGCCCAACGATTTATTACATTACAACTTTAATGTCGACGGCTCTGGGTGCAACAAGTGCGCCAGGTTTTCCGAGAGTTTACCCCAAGATAGAAGTTCCCGCCTGGAGCTACAGCAATCGCTCATACGGAGCGGGTGCCTCACAAGGTCTCTTCTCTCCCACTAGTATCTCCAATGACTCGTATACGGCATACTCATATGAAGAACCCGGTTACTGGAGCCGAGTGGCCTGCCACTACAACGAAACCTCAAACCTGACGATCACCCGTCTGGATTCTCTTGAAGACGCTCCATTCGTACTTTTGCAGGTCAAGGGTTCACTGCCAAACACAGGCGCAAACAAGTACTCCTCCTATACGTTGATGACAGAGCATACAACGTGGTGGAACGAAGCGCTGGGATGGTCGGCTGCTGCGGCAAACGGTCATAATATGCTCGCTATTGCTACTGTGCTTAGCGGTCATTGGTATACACCTTGGAACAGGATGCAATGTTCCGTTGACTTCCAGCCGACACTTTTCAACGTCGCCGTTAATCTCACTCGGTCAATGATCAATGTCACTCCAAGCGGTCCGCACGCGGACTTCGACCCGACCGGCTCCCTTCAGAAAGCTGTCATGGCCAACCTTGATCTGATCTCCCGAATGAGTTCTAATATAGGCATATCAAGCTTGGGTGCTGCGCTAGACGCCAATTCGGCCGCTATGAACGCCAGCCACCCTGGGATGGCGAAAGACGAAATATATTTACGTGCAGGCGAGAACATGATCGCTGCTCTTGTCGACGATTTGTTGGTTGCCGAAGCAAGCAGACAAATGATAATAGGCAAATCAAGTGTCGCTGCGCCTGTATACAAAAAATTCGACGCCATCCGGTTGGGATTGCCACGATTCATTTATATTTCTCTGGCAATCAATATCACACTTGTATTGATAGTTCTGGCCGAATCGCTTCGTACCCAGGCATGGCACCATCTTCCAGCGTTCAACATTACAAATTTGCAGAGCGTCATTGCTGCTGCCCTGCTGTCGCCGTCCAGATGCCCAATCCATGACGACGAGTCCGAAGAAGATGGGAATGCTGCTCTGGGGGTAAGTGAAATGAATCTGCAGAGATTCAAATGGACGTATGATAAAACTGGTACTGTCATAATGCTTGTCGACTTGTCGAGCGATGTGCCCAGCGAAAAAACGAATGCGGCCAGTAACCCCCTGGAGCATTTTTCATCCGAGAGTCTGGAACCATTGGTATAACCGTTTTTTAATCTGTTTGAGGCAAAGTTCCTCAAATTGACTAAAATTCAATGGTACGAAGTGATCCCTTATAGTGTCACGTGATATTGAGTCACGTGATTTTCAGCGTGCTTGAAACCCCTCTAATCCGATTACTAAACCATCGGCTCATTAAGTAATGCTCATATAGACATTCCAACAGGATCATGTTGTTCCTGCGCTAATATTAACCAAACTCATACGATCGAATCCGAGCTGTTTGCGGAATGCTGACCACTCGCCCCGCAATTGGGTGTCGGAATTAAACTTACCCATCGGCTAAGCGAACGTGCCGAATCACAAGCCGCCACCCCGCCCCCACTATTCCGCCGCTCCGTGCGGCTTTATGTTCTCCCAACAGCTCCATATGACCCGCAAAGTTCCCCGCAATCGAATCTTCCCTTTCAGCCAAACTGCCGAACTCTGTTGCGATAACATGCGATTCGTGCCCTCATGCGTAGCTAGCCCTTACACGTACGGTTCGTGGCCTCATATATAGTTCTGCTGCCGTCAATTCGAACTCGAAATAGCGACCTCCATTTTACTCTCGACATAGCTTAAGCTGACATCATCGCTCTTTGCTCTCGCAATTCTCCCAAAACGAGGCCTGATAGCAACCTTCTTCGTTCCCACGCCGTAAAAAAGCAATATCACCATGGCTACCAACGGTACCAACGGCACCAATGGTGTCAAGGACAAGAACAGCAAATTCGACCCCCACTTTACACAGCACGTCATTGGCCTTATGGCCCCCGAGACACAACCCAGACACAGAGAAATCCTCAGCTCCTTGATCAAGCATCTGCACGACTTTTGCCGGGACGTCGAGCTCACGCAGGACGAATGGATTATCGGTGTCAACTACGTCAACTCGATCGGCCAAGCGTACAAGAAGAACCGAAATGAAGCATGGAGGGTATGCGATGTCCTGGGCGTCGAATCGTGAGTGCTCCTGTGTCCTTATACCGACAATCAATCGCCGCTGGCTCCTTCAGCATCAGAATGTCATCCAGCAAAGAAATCGCTAACAATTGCTCTCCAGGCTCGTCGACGAGATCAACCACAAGATCGCCACCGAAAAAGGCATCGAACCCACCTCTTCAACCATCCTCGGACCTTTCTGGTCCCCCGACACACCATTTCGAGATCTTGGCGCTAGCTGCGTCCTGAATATGCCAGCAGACGGGCAGCTCACGCTTTTCCATGGTGTCATAAAGGACGCGGAAACCGGCAAGGGGATCCAGGGCGCCGTCTTCGACATGTGGCAAGCCAGCACCAACGGGAAATACGACGTCTTCGATCCCGAGCACCAACTGCCAAACAACCTCCGAGGCAAGTTCCGCACCGACGAGAACGGCAAGTTCTGGTTCTACTGCCTGAAGCCGACCGAATATGCGATCGACACCTCGGGCCCCTCGGGCGACCTCCTCAAGTTGATGGGCCGGCACCCCAACCGTCCCGCACACATCCACATGATGGTCACCCATCCCGACTACATCGGCGTGACGGCTCAGCTGTACCCGAACGACGACCCGTGGCTGGAGACGGACACGGTGTGTGCGGTCAAGGACGATCTGCTCTTGGACTTCAAGCCCACCCAAAACGACCCTAATGGGGCCACTCTCGACGTTGAGTACGACGTTCGTCTGCTATCAAAGAAGTACAAGCCGGATTCGAGTATGTTGATGGGGAACGCGAACCAGAACAATTTCTGATCCGAGTCTGAGGACGGTGGCCGGTTTGGTGTCTTTTTTTTGGGGGGGAATTCTTGCAAATATCTTGGAGTTTTGTTTCGTGTATATAGCATAGTAGCCAGTGGCGGCAGGAAAACAATAAAGAAGCTCGATAGAAACTACACCCGGGCCACATGCGTGCACGTATCAGCGATTAGCTCAGAGTGATATCGCCAAGCAAATCTCATTGCAGGCTTAAAGCGAGGTGAGATTTCGGTCAATGACTTCAATTGGCTTCGACGCGAAGCCCCTGAATTGGTTCTATACATTATTTCTTGCGGACGGCGTGGATATCCACCAAAATGTCAACTGGTGAGGGCTATAGAATATTGAATGTATGAAGTTTCCCAATCTTGTGGAAACTGCGAGTAACGTGGCACCTATATGTGAGAATTAGAGCATAGCGCAGCGTGTACAAGAGGCGCATACTTACCATGACTTCTGTCCGAGAAACTACTATGAGTCCAAGTCCCCTAACTCCGCACGAAACCCACTTTCCCCTAGCAGCGCCGCTCGCTTGATCCAATCCCGGATCAGCTGTGCGCACAACTCTCCTTACGATAGTGGCTTTCGCCGCCCCTTCCCTCGGTTCCTCTATCGAGTACATTATGCCACTCAATTGCATCCCATCCACATCCACAAACCACACCGTCAAACTCTTCCCGTTTCCACACGCGTTCCACCCCTCTTGGGAGTCCCTCTCTCTCGTCCCATCCGCTCTTGCAAGCACTAATGTCTCCAAACTCTCCGTATCACCCAGGACTCCACCAAGTTAAGACTACATTCGTATAGGGTGAAGGCCTTCAGTTGTTGCCATAGTAACAACACGTACATCTCGGTCTGCTCCGTCCGCCAATCCCTGAAATCGGTATGATAATTGAAGAACGTCTGGTACCGTGTGTCGCAGAAATATGCAAGCAAAGTCAGTTGGACGAACCTCCCGTTGAGGATTCGAGGAATGCCGAAGCGCTCGTTCGGGGTAGGGGAGAAACTTCGGCGTGGGACGCTGACGACGAGGCTGCGGAGGGTAGGCGCGAGGAGGGAGAGGAGGGCGTAGACAGTGCGCGCAGTGGGGAGGTCGTTGGTGGATTCGTTGGGGAAGGGAGCGTCGGAGCGAGGTAGAGGGAGCTTGTATTCGGTTAGGTCTCTAAGGACGGCGTTGGCACGAGAGGCAGTTGCGGAGCTGCAGTGTCAGCGGTATATGCGGTGAGGGATTCGGCAATGCATCGTAGACGGCGAACCGGGTCGATGCACAGGCAGTAGGTGTAGAGGAGTCGGCGCGCAGTGTGGTACTTCGTAGATGATCCACGATGCGGGATTGAGCGCGACAAGTGTCCCTGTTATTGTACCCGACGGCTCGTAAGCAATGTTTGCGTTAGCTCAAAATAGAACGATGAAGACGTAATACAGAGGAAAATATATGAGGTAAGAAAACCTGCGAGTTGTTGCTTGACATTTTGTGGTGAAGTTGTGAAGGAGGTTGGAGCATCATTTTTGTGGAGGCATTGATCAGCGGGGTGTTGCCAGGGGCTACAGGGGACAGCCAATTGAAAGCCTTCGGTATTTCAGGGGCACAGGCATGCAGAAACAAGCCCACCAAACCCGGAGAGAGAGGCACGTAGTTTAAAGGGTAGGGATTTGAGAGATTCTGAGAGCAAATGAGGTGTGGTATGAGAGATTGGACGGAAGTGAATCTATAATAAGAAGAGAATAGTGGGAGAAAAAAAGGACGATAAGAAAGAGGAGAAGTAGGTTAAAAAGGGGCGAGTGAGACCAAAGGGGAAGTAAGGTAAAAATGGAGTAATAGAGGGCTAAAACAAAGTATAGATCAGAGAGTGAACGTAGTGCAACCTCCCACAGTGAAGCAAATGATCACTCAAGATATCAACCCCAGGAGCCCAATGTTCAATGCTGAGCCCTTCACGCCTTCTCCCCAAGAACCATGCTTCGCAAACACAAGTCAATCATTCTGGTACCACACCACTACTCTGCTTCTCCACAAGCTCTGGTCGACAGAACAGTACCCGCCACTTCGTAGTCCGGAATTGTTGGGGGTTAGGTCAGACTTCTGAGCGCTCGGCATATTACTTGGGAGAGGGATTGTGTAGAGCATAGTTCCGTCAGACACACAGCAGCGAGTGACTGCTGGTGCATGAAAACAATTCATAAACATCGGCGAACACATCGGTGCAGGAAGTTTAAGGCGGAACGGGTATTGCGGGGTAGCTCAGCACCCCCTAACCCCCTCTTTTGCCGGAACCAGCCCTATCCCATGTCGCGGATCACAAAACCAACCCCCAAGACCCGGGATTTGAATCCTTCGCCAGGGTTACCGAACTTAAAATCTAAGGGGGTCACATCGATATATATTCCCTGCTTTTAGACGTCATTTCTCGAGAGGCTGCCCGGCTAGATTACTTGTCAGACTTTAGTACAACAAAGCGCAGGGTTAAAGGACTGGGAGATCTCCGCCTAATTGGGGCTTTTCTTGAGCTGAAAAATGATTCTTCACGCTCCCCCTTCACTCGTCAAGAAATATTGTCAACCATCATCTAACGGAACGTTGCATGCCAAGTATCCATCCTCCGCCTGTATTATGGTGCTTCTTCGTCGTGTGGCTTCCCAATCATATTCAGCAGCCCCCCTGCAGCCCATCTGCAGGTAACCTTTTCACTAAACGTCTTCGCGGCGTTGGCAGTTTAAATATAACTCGGTTCCTCAGATACGCCAATCATTGCGGTCTCAAGAATCGCACTGTCATCGCACATGCATGTAACCCCTGAAAGTCTGCCCTGTCGTCTCCCCAACTGGGCTAAGCGCGCCAGGAAATCCTTCTCGGATCCCAACTCCTCATCTCCCCGCCTTTTATAAAAGTGCTTTTTGAGATCCACGCCGCCGCCGCCGCCTCGAGCCTCATTCTTACACATCGCGATGTTTGTTGCGCCGGTTGTCGTTCATTTGTCCCGATTAGTTACTGACCGAGGGAAGAGGCCGGACGCAGCGGGCGAGAGCGCGGGGGAGGAGAGCAAGGCTGCTGGTGAGGGGGATGACACAAAGGTACACTATGAGACCGAGGTATATTCTGGAGTGAAGGCTGATAAGGCTGAGAATGGCCTCGTACTCGAAGAAAGCGCTCCCTTGAAGGAGAAGAGGACGCCATCACGGAAACCAATTCGTATCCGTCGAGTGAGGCAAACCAAAGTGAAAGCAAAGCGGCACAGCAAATCTTCATCGCCCAGTACCGGTGCAGGCGTGAAGTGTGGGTTAGCCTTTGCCCTTGCCAATTGACCTACTGAATGGTGGCAAACAGCAACGCGAGATAATAAAAAGAAACAAATGCGGTTCGATCTAAAGCCGCAAGTGGATGCAAAGCTGGGCGGAACAGATCCTTTCGGTGTCTTCGAACTTCCCCAAGACAAAACAACCGACCTTGCTCTTCACCATTGTAAGACTTAGTTGCCGCTTGACCCGCTCTCCTTTTCCGCCCCACAAGCTTCTCGTGAATAAAAAGACAACAACTGACTTTCAAGGGATCCATGTTTTTCAAAATACACGGATGCCCACGAATCCAAGACAGCCTTGGATGCAGATCAATCTCTCAGACAAAACCCTCCTTTCCGTAACGTGAACATCTCCACATTTCCTGATCTCCAGATCGAAACTGACCAAAAGCAGCGTTTACTGTTCAATAAACCACTTCTTCTTCATCCGAGGGCAGAGATGCCCTCCCGCATATCTGCCCCGCAAACTCAACGCCATCCGAAATATCAACAAGGAACTTCTGAAGGTACCCAGCGATCATGCCATGGTAGCCGTCGCCGTGATGACTCTCCTTGAGGTATCTCACTGCACCCCATTCTTCCCCGGGCTAGGCCAGAGACTGATGAGAAGCAGTGTATGGGCGGCGAGCCGACGGAATGGGTCGTTCACAGAAGAGGGCTCCAGCTCATGATATGCAGCAGAGGCGGCATCGAAAACCTTGGTCTCAACGGCTCGGTCCAGCGAGTGATCTCCTGGTGCGTGCCATTTCTCTCATTCCCTTCCCTGCAACCAGGTACACTTTACTGTTCTTGGGACTCTCGCTGACGCTGTGCGCAGGGCCGACACATGCTGCGCGGTCCTCCTCCGCACCAATCCCAGCCTACAGCCAACCCTTATCCCCAACGCCCTCGAGCCCGCCATTCCTGGCGTCTCCGTCGGAAACCTCTCAGAACGCCTGCAAACACTAACTGCCTCCTCCCACCTCACCTCTGGCCTAATCTACATCTACCTCCGCCTGCGCTACCTGACGCAATTCCTCTCCGCCATCCCCGTCCCCACCCTCACCAGTTCCTCCTCCTCCTCCCCCACCCCCCTCGACGAATCATTCTTCTCCGACAAAATTGATTTCATCGAGCGTGCCATCTTAGCACTTCTCGCTTCTGAGAGTCTGGCCGAGAGTAAAGCCGCCGCGTTCCTAACAGCGCTCTTGAATGCCAGTTTGGTGTTTGTGTACGAAGAGCTCCGGGAAGTTCCAAAATGGAATAACGTTTCTATTTGTCTGAGTCAGAGGATCAGGAGTGGATTAGATCTCATCGAGTTGGACAATGTGGCGAGGTGCTGTCCGGATTTGCTGCTTTGGGTGTTGATGCTCGGGATGTCAGGGGCCAATCCTTTAGAGGTGGGTGCTAGAGCTTGGTTTGTACGAGAGATTATAGAGGTAGAGGGGCTGTTTGAGGTTAAGGTTCCAAAGGGGTTGAAGGAGATTTCTGGGATGCAGTATTTTGAGCTTGCGGAGGGTGCGATTACTCAACCATCGAGCAGAGTAGAGTCGGATTTTGATGAAGATGTTAGAGATGAATGCGGATAGCTGTTTGATATTAGCACATTACTAATTATCTCTCATTATATTTCCAATGCGGTGGATACTATGCGTCTATTAGAACAACCCAGTGGAGGATGCGCAGGTAATGAATAGCTCTCGCGTTGAGCTCGAACTTGTAACTTCAACTCACATCTGAATCACCTCGCACTCCAGCTACCTTCACAGCTTCCAACTTTCCACCAAGCAATCCGTTCATCTCCCTTCACAGCCTCCTTCTCACTCCCGTTGTGGGACCAATATACACCCCCCACGGATGCTGCCCTGCAGGCGCCCAATACGGCTCCGTTTTCTGCGCCGCCTTTGAACTCATTGCACTCGGCGCAGATTAGCTGGCTAATGATCTTAAATATTCCGTCCTAACTTTTAGAGAGTAGCTCTTTCGTTGTCGACGGGTTGGCGCGGTTGAAGACAAAGGCTCAGTGGGAGAGGGCGAAAAGAAATCTACTGAGATGGCTTGGAGGAACCCGCGATAGTCGCCTGGTTGATCTGTAGACGCGGAAAGCATAGAAAGAAAGGATGTTAAGCATTGAGGCGCGATATCAAGAGAGTGCGTTTTGCTGACGCCGGCGAGGAGCGCCGGCGTATCTTTAAAAGCATCGAATAGGCTGGTCGATAAAGTTAGACGGGGTCAGTAAGAAGGCGACCAGCACTTACGTCCTAGCAGTACCAAGATCTTCTTCGGCAATGCCCTTCTCCCTTCCATCGATCCGGTGCAGCGACGCTTTCCCTCGAATCCTCTCAGAACCAATCACATCCTCCCATCCACTCCCCAGCCCCTCGTTCAACTTCTCCAGTAAGGCATTCCACTCTGTATCAATCTCCTCATACGAAAACCGATAAACCACAAACCCGCACCTCAGCCTTCTCATCCATCTGATCTCTTACCCAGGGCTCCATTCCCCTCGGGCGGATCATCAATCTCCGGCTGCAGCGTGCGATGCCTCCACTACCTACTAAACAGCCAACACCGCGTCTCCATGAAATCCGGACATGGTGCACCTCTACGCCTCTCCGTGACTCTACCATTAATGGCTTTTTGCAGCGCTATCTCTGTCTGCGGAAAGAGTGGTAGCTCAGCCTTGACATTCCCTGGCATTTCCCCTGGGAATATGGCAGTGAGGAATCGATTGAAAGTCGGAATCTCGAACGCTGGGCCAGCAGCTTGATTCTGTTAGTGAGGGCAGGAAGGAGAATCACATGATCGACACTCAAGGACACTCTCTTCCGTATTCATTGCCAGACATGAGGCCTACGATCAAGAGAGCTTTGAATATCAGGAGTACAGTCGTGAAAATCCAGATGGGAACTTTAAACCACATATTTGCAAGTTTGTTGGGAAAGTGTGTTTGATATGAGGTGGGCTGTTGGTAATTTTAATTTACGTACTGGATCGGCAATCCAGGCATCGTGGTTGGGAAAATAGGGGCTTCTGGCTCGGCTAGAAATGGCTCAACCGAGAAGAATGTCGGGGGGGAAGTTAGACTCCTGCCAACTATGTGAAGCACGCTATAATCAGAAGGAAGGGGTTTGTTAGAGACTAGACTATTATTAGTAGTTAAGTTATAGATATATCGCACATATATCAATCGATGATTTGTCAAAGAGCTATACTGTTGATTTACTGTGAACAAAATCTGCCCTGACTCATAGCTTACATAGCCAGGCGCCAATCCCGTTCCAACTTTCTACAATCGCTATCTTCCTCTCCCGAGTGGGTGCTACGTGGGGTTGCATCCCCGCCCCGATCGAGAGTGGCCCTATTTGAAACCAGGTTTCGTTTTTGGTCGATGCAGGGTAACGAGCAGAGAGCGGTGGCAGAAAAAGAAAAAGAGAGGGTGGAAGAAAAAGAAAGGATTCACGGGCTTGAGACTCGTGTTATCCCTTGGCTATGTCACCGCAAATTTGTTTGAGGAATAGGGGGGATATGTGGGGGACAGCAATCTAATGTTATTGGTTGAACATCACTGTCCGAGCACCGATCGACCAATCGCACCACATCGGCACATCGACCACGGGTCAATCCCACTTCCACCACCACAACACACCGCTTAGAAATGCTTAGAAATGTGCGAGACCTAACCTATGGCACGAAGCTGGCGCAGCTGCTGAAAGCAAACTCGGGTAGTTGGAGAAGGTGCACAGTATTCATGTCGGTGGTGCCGACAAAGCCCAGCGTCATCTCGGACTTGGCCAACCCTTGGCGGGGAAATTCCAGCACTCTGGCAGCGGGAAATCCGCCACCTGGGCATTCCGCTTGGGCATTCCGCCTCGATCCAGAGCAGCAGGGGTGGCGGAGCCGAGTCCAGGGAGAACAAACCGAACTGGAAATCCTACTAAACCCCCTTATCACCAACTGACCCTCATTTCCTAGCCTGGGTGAATCCCGTGAGACACCATGGTCCCGGTAGCTTGACGTTACTCCTCCTTGGTTTGAAGCATCGCCGACCTCTTTCGATTCCTCCTCAAGTTACCTCTGCCCAACTTTTACTTGGCTTTGTTATTCCATACATTCGCAGCGCTTCTAAGGTTCGACTCTTGCCTTCAGAACCGGCTTTGCGCCATGGCGGGTGAGACAGGACCCATTTCGGTGTCACTGCCAGTCGCTATGGTAATCGCGGGGTTCTTTGCAATTTCATGTTTCAACGTCATTGAAATCGTCATCCACATATTCAACATCTTCAAGCGGCGCAATGGTCTCTTCTTCTGGAGCATGCTTGTAGCCTCGTTGGGGATTGTGGTACACGCTGTCGCCGTTTTATTGCGCTTCTTCAAGCTAGCACCGGATTTCGCCATGTGCGTCGTCATAATCATTGGCTGGTATGCCATGGTAACAGGACAAGCCGTTGTCCTTTACTCCCGCCTGCATCTCGTCGTTCGCGACGAGAGGAAAACCCGTTGGGTCCTCGTCATGATTGTAACAAATGTCTGCATCCTTCACTTTCCGGTGACGGTACTTTTTCTTGGCAGCAACGCGGGCAACGCAAAATTTTTTCTCGGGCCGTTCATCATCTACGAGAAGATTCAACTCACCGGCTTCTGCATTCAGGAGTTCATCATTTCTGGGCTCTACATCTGGGAGGCGACGCATGCCCTCAGACCAGTCCTCGCGATCAAAAGCCTGAAGCAGCGGAAGGTCATCCGAGATCTCATCCTTATTAACCTCCTCGTCGTTTTTCTGGATATTTCTCTCCTTGTCACCGAATACACGGACAACTTTCATATCCAGACCACCTATAAGACTGCCGTGTACAGCATCAAGCTCAAAATGGAGTTCAATATCCTGAATCAACTGCTCTCCGTCCTCCAAAACCGCTTCTGTACTTGTTACCCTTCGAACACCGCTGAAGGCAACGTACATCGTCCGAGCCCTAACGCGAACGGGATCCTGCAAAGTTACAGTACTGGCGGTAACTATAGCGTTGGCACTGGCACCAGCGGAGTAGACACCTCTCGAGTGGGGTCCGAGAAGGACTCTGTGTGGAACGTTAGGATAACGCATCGTGAGGCCGACGGTCATTTAGCGGAGACCCAGAACACAGACTCAGACGAAAGGGCTCAATAGATGTTCAAACTACAGAAGGTGCGGTGTCGACAGGAGGATGGTTTTGTGGAGAGATGTGGACTGGAGGAGAAGTACGCGACAGTACTTGCGAGGCTGGGATCAGCTTTCATCTCTCCTCTTACCTTCCATCAGCTCTATCGCTGCCCAGTCATGAACGCCCTTCACCCAGGCCAAACGAGTTCATGCAAGCTCGGGCAATCATATAGCATGGTGTGAGTAGCGGGGCCAAGAGGTTGGAGGGTAGACTCTGCCGAACTGTAACAGGCAGGTGGATCGTGTGCCCGCGACCATCAGGAGTTCGAGGAAGTAGGACGGCACAACGGCAAGGATTTACACTTCCTTAGCTTGAGATTCCTGTATTTAGGCCATCTAATTGACCGGGTTCCGCACTTCAATGTCGCGCCCTACAGTGCAAGACTAAATCCAGTTTGACAGCCCTCGCTTAAAGGCACGCAACAGGGGAAAATGTAAAACGAATTCCCCCCCAGCCCCCCGGGGGAGGGGATCGATTAGGGGCTAGGGTTTATCGACAAGCAAAGCCAAGAACTCTCCCCGTGGCAGATCCTCGGACTCGCCAAGATGCTCACCTTTGCATATTCGTTAGTAAGCGTAAGTGTCTCTCCCTTGGAGGCAGCTTTGACAAAGGGTCTTCTATCAAAGACACAAGCGTTCCGATCACTGCTGCTACATGAAGGTTGGATTTGCACTAGCTGTGACGAGCCTCTTGCAAAGAACGAGTCTGTACAATGATGATGAAGGTGACAAGTCAGACAATGTCCACAGAGAAAGGACAAAAAGGTGCGATCGAAGACTACATAGGGTGCATCGGTCCCTCTAAATAGAGTCTCTCCACCTGAACCCCCCTTTTCCTCACAGCCGACGCTTCACGGATGCCGCCAGATTTGCAAGGTATCCTCCAACAGTACTTAATATATTCCCCGTGTCTTGCTGCAACATCTGCTCCTGTTCCGAGTCTTGTTTATCTTCCTCTTGGTCTGCCCAGTGAGGGTTGTGCTTGCGGGCAATGACCCGCGCCGCCGGCGTATAGCACTCTGGTCTTCTCCAACGTGATTCATTCAGGATCCCGTCTGCATATCCAAGAGGTGACCCGGATTTCGAAAGTAGTTTGGGTGTAACCTGGGCCCCCCTTTCAAGCATAAGTTCAGCCAGGGCACTTGGATATATTGGCAAGGCAATTTCCAGAATGCTAACTCCGTTGCTGTCGACCGCGTTGGGATCTGCCCCGTGATCCAAGAAGGCAGTAATGCAGCGAGAAAGTGTACGGTTCATTTCATATTCCGGAGGGTGGAAGGGCTTCCAGCGGTCGTAACGGGATGAGAGCAAGTAATGAATTGCAGATCGTTCAGTGGCATCGCCTTCCCGATGACTCCAATAGTTTCGGTAGTTCAACACGTTGGCGTTACCACCTCCTTCCACGAGAATAGCCAGCATTTCTAGATGCGAAATTGCCCGGTCTGACGTGTCTAGACTAGAGCTACATGCTATTGCCAGCGCTAGGTGCATTGCTGTAATTGGGAGTCGATTTTCGGATCCGTCCGGGTCCTGATCTTCTGAGATAATGATGCTCTCGTCCTTGTTGTTGTCTTCTTCATCTTCGTCCCCATCCTCAGTTATGCCTTCGTTGCCACTCTCCTCGCTGCTGTCCTCGCCGCTGTCCTCGTCGGCTTCCCTGTCGTCTCTGTAGAAAGTGTCCATAAGATGCCCACGGTCGGAAAGGACGTCGACTTCTAGCGCAAGATTTGGATCAAAACCGCTCCTGAGCAAGAACCGTGCGAAATCTTCCCATTGTTTTGGACTGTGATATACGAATGGGTGTGACTCCCATTCCGAGCGCGCGTTTCCAACCAGCATGTAGAACAATAACTTCGGGCTTCGAGGCATTTCTGGGTTCCTTGATATTTCGCGGCTGATTTCTTTTTCACTAAAAGTAATCAATTCGACCTGCGTCGCGAATTCCAAAAACGATGATGGCTTCAGAGAACCATGAACAATATTATTTTCGGATCCCAGTGTTGGTTGTCCATGGGCGACAGCGCTCCACCATGTATCAAGCCAATTCCCTCCGCATTGGGTACGAATGGCCACGTGAAAGTCATGCATTATCGAAGGACTTTCTGTTTCAAACGCGCATTCAAGTCTCAGAACCCACAATATGAATTCGCAGATGACGGGGTAATGAAAGTGTGGGAAATTCTTTGGGCAACTTGGTTCGACAAACCCGACCTCAGCCCCATAATGTGCCTGGTCGATACCTTTCCATTCTTGCCTATGTTTTAGAATGTATTAGAATAGGTTGGCAAATGAGACGAATAGGATCGCTTACGTAGAATCCATCTGAGCAATGAGTAGAATCATAAGTCTCATCATCCGTTCTATACCAGCAATTGCTATATCCCGAGTCGATTTCCCGTTTAACAAGGAACTGTTTTGTGCATCTCCCATGAATGACTTCACGGTTTGATGCACAAACTGCACACGAGGTCCATTTCCAGATTGAGCTACCTCGAGGAGCCCACCAGAACAAGCTCTTATTCGCCTTTCAACTTCGCACTGTCGTCTCTCATCATCAGCAGCCTTTAAACTGACCTCTTTTATTGTTAAAGGACTTCTTTGCATTAATTCCACTGCGAGACAAAATGTAGGGAATTCTGTCTCCTCCCCGTCCGAGTACTCAAAGCACAATACGAGTTCGAGCATGCTCATCAGAATAGGTCGGTCTTCCTTGGGAACGTTCTCCATCATCCGTTTATAAAACTCTGGAAGGTCAGTTGGAAGGCCGGAAAGTAAAGAGCGCACGTCTTCGATTGGTTTTCCGTCACAGAGTGGTTGCCAGAGCTCGTCCAGAACGAGGGCAACCCATAGGAAAACACCCTCTGCTCTGTCGGTGATATTGTCTACAATAAAGCTAGTGTTGTCTCGGTTGCATCCTTCGAGTCTATCGGTGGCAAATTTTCTAATGTCTTCTTTAGTCCAATCCTGTATGGTGAAACTTGGAGTTTCACTCAGTAATGAAGTGAAGGTATTCCAGGGTCGGCTAGAGGCGCAGACCCGGACAACGAGTTTCTGGTTGTCAGATGTGTCCATTGGAGCAGCTAGTCGTTTTACAAAGCGAGCAATATCCTCACTACGACCGGAATACTCGTCTAGAGCGTCGATAAAAATACAGATGCAACCTTCAATCTGCTGCTGACGGATATTATCTAACGCCTTCTCCAGTTGCGGGATAGTCCAGGGGCAGATTGAGTTCTCATCCAAACACGACCAGTAGATTTCAGCAACAGAATCTACTAGCCTAGGAATGTCTGATAGTAACTGAAAGATGATTGACCGCAAGAGACCATCAAACGCCTTTTCGGTCTCAACGCCTCTGGCGTGGAAGAAGAATGCGGGTGTTGAAAGGATCGGCCGGCCTTGCTTAGAGAGGGCCTCTCGAGTGCGAGAATCATTGAGCAAATATTTCATGAGTGTTGACTTTCCGGAGCCTGGTTTCCCTGTGATCCAAAAGAGACTTCTGTTGCTGTGGAGCCAGTCTAGAAAGCCGGTTTGGGGTTTTGTGAATACCCAGTCAAAAGTGTGAGTATGTGCAGTCGTGACTTCACCAACCCTCTCATTCATACGAGCTGTCCTGAGGCTCTGGCATATTTCTAATAACTGATTAGCGCTCGCAGCATCGAAGTCACTGATGAGTCTCACGAACCCTTCGCAAGTGACTCCCTTTCTAGGTCAAGCTCTAACACATTTAAGTACATTGCGTCTTGCCGGAAAGGGAGACTCTGTTACGTACTCGCTTGCTCTTTTGCGGCTTCTAAATATGAATAAGCAAGCGATAAATGTGTGGAGGCAGTGGACGAGGTTTACGAACGTTCTGAGAGCAATTTCCGTTCCTGTTCGTGTCCTAGCACGTTTTAGATCTCTTGTCTCTTAGAAATCAAAAGATATTTCATTGCGTACGGTCTAGCTCTTTGGCAACTTGGGTCTGAATCTCATCCACATACTTAGACACCACACCCTTCACTTTGTTATAACCTTCATCGTTTTTATCACGGTACCTGCACATCATTATGTGGTTGGCGTTAATGAAGTCCCTTCCCTCCCTAGCATCGTCTAGCCGGGAGGAGTCATCGTCAACAATCTTGTTGTGCGAATCTAGTTAGCACAAGACACAGGGTTTATTTGCCCCCGGCGGGGTGGCGAGGGTAAGAAACCGTAGGGATTAAAACAGGGAGGGAGTAAAAAGAAAATCGCATACCTTTCGAGACAAGGAATAAGTGCCTTTGAACCCCTGGCCTTCCTGGAATGAATATATCTTGAAGGCTCGATCATATAGCATTCGTGCAAACTCCTGTCTGAGCAATGATAACATTTCCGCGTCAGGCTTGAGTGACCGTAGGAGAGTATCTCTCGCATCAAATCCAGCTGCAACGGCGATATCCCTTGCTAATACCCCCATCTGCGCATACGAGCTCCCGCGATGTGGTGTACCGAAGAAGATGATCGCATATGTTGACTGGTATATGTCGCGCAAATCCTGGTCCTCTTCCATTGCGTTCCTAGAGCGAAAGAGCGCCTGTATTTCTCACACACGTCAACGCTTCCCCAGCTGAATTATACTCTTGAAACTAACCTGCTTCAGTATAATACCACCCAGACTATGCACGAGAAAGATGATGGGCCGTTGACGACATCCTCGCCTTTGAACCTCCAGCGCACGCATAAGAGATTCGCCATGAGAAAGGATACCACTCTGATTGGCGGGTCCCTTGAAGAACTTTGACACTTGGGAATCGTATCCGTACGTCAGCACTCGAGAATTTGGGAAATCTTTGGCGAGAAGATCCCTCGGCCAGAAAAGATGCGATCCTTCGTTGCTGCTCACCCCCTCGGTCTGCTTTTTTCGAGAGAACAGCTTCGCTAAACCGCGACCAGGTCTAATGGGTTCTATTTCATTCCCACTATATGTCCATGTATTCTCTGGGTGGCCCTGAATGCCGTGGACGAATACAAGGCTGTAAAATGCGGGTCAGCTATCTTGATACACGGTCAGGGTGGACTGACTGACTCGGCAACAGGCTCCACACCTCCAGAGAGCACTGTAAACCCTTCGTCTCGGACATTGACTTCAACCATTGGATGCCTCTGTTGGCCGACTGGGCTCAAAAGTGGATGGCGAGAAGTATGGGGAAGGACTGTAATCCCACAACTTGATCGCGCCGGTAGATGAGAAATCTTGTGTCCCAAAGAGGAATGATTGAAGCAACGCAAGTTGAAGTCGAGGAGGCTGGTCAAAGGATTTAAATGACGTGGGTCGATCCTATTGAAGGGAATCCTGGATGCGGGCTAATCGGTTTTGGGCGTCTAGTGGCAGCGCACAGCCTGCAAAGGAGGGGTACTCGAAGGTAAGCATGGCATTGGGCGATACAGTAGGGTGCCATAAGTATTGGCACATGGCTCGTGCACAGCAGCCAGTCATATCTTCTAAACATCATATAACAAACCGTGATTGGCTGAATAAAGTGGGTCCGCACGGACCATGTGCCAATACTTATGGCACCCTACTGTACGAGTAGGAGAAGAAGCAAATATATGTCGTGCGACCCCAAAAGTAGAAGAAGTGTGGTGATTAACCAACCAATTAGCAACCGCCATGCGCACCTGGAAATGTTATCGCTACTGTACTATCCCCCCCCATGAACAATTTCGAGTGGGTCCTGGTAACGCCACCCTGAAACCTCGTTTATATTCCCGAGTTGGGGAATATCAGGTGCTTGTGAGAAGTCCTATTCGCTGAGGGCCCTTGAAATGGCCAGTGCTTGGGTGGTGTTATCCTTGGACCCACTCGAAATTGTTCATGGGGGGGGATAGTATTGTATTGGTAGGGGGTTGCTACAAGGTCGTCTTATTGGTTGACATTGGCCAGCTTTCGGATGAGCTAGAAGGGATCACCCACTAACAGAAAAGGTAGGGGGCAAGAAGGTTCCATTGCTACGGAGACGGAGGGGCTGACTATATACACTAGTGCCTCAGGCTATTACGCTAACCGCCTAAACCACCTTTCTGCCCACGCCTACCCCACCAAAATTTTCTCAACTTTTCAAAGTCTTTAGAAAATTCTAAAAAAAAATCTAGATTATAGAGAATACTCGAAATATTACGAATATCACATTAATTTTTCGATTTTGTGGCGTTAAGATCTCCAAAATCCAAGTTGAGCGGAAAGGGGGTTTGGGCGGCCGGTGGGTGATCCCTTCTAAAGGCGGGATGTTGGTGGGATCCTCCGAACGAACACCTCACGAAATCGAGGTCAAAACTTCAACTTTCCGTGGCATCTCTCTCAGGGTTGATTAAGATAAAATCATATTACATCAGTCCATATTCTGACCACCTTTCCACACCCCCTCCTTTTTTGAAGCTCTCTCAAATTATAAAGGGCGTTACTCAAGTTCTGCATCACGTGGGTCTTCTATCTACCAAAATTCGTTATAGGTTCTCTTAAACGCCCTAGATAAAAGACAAAGGAATATATTTATCTAAAAGATTTTTAATTATGCTCTAATAATATAAGGGATCTGGGGCTTCTCGCGAGGTCGTGATCGGTTCAAAGTAGTGGAAGGCAAAAGCTCAGAAAATGCTAAAAACCACTACGAAACCCGGCAAAGTCGAGGTGATCTGCAATAGCGCGCGAAATATTCTATACAGGGGAAGGAATGAGTGCTTATGGCCACCTTTTGTGAAGTAAAATTATGAGGTGAGCATAGATCTGAACACTCTCAAGGATTTCCTCCACATCAAGTTCATTATTACTGTTTTCTTTTCCCTCCCATGTTTATGTTTCCATCCTTCCTCTCCGCTCACTTACCCACCCGCAGACTTACTCTATTATTTCTAAAAGGTAACAATATCAACCGGATACAAACACGGTCCAAGCCCATACCCGCCCGGACCAACATCCGGATTTGTAAGCGCATACTGTCCAGTAAAACAGTAATCAGTCGGCGTCTTGCTTCCCGTTGACTCAACCACGATATTACATCCCCCTGCCATGTACCACGCGAGACAGTTGGCGCCATATTGGTAGCAGAAGGCGCAACATTGTTGGGTGTTAAAATTCGGGTCGACGCCGGCGAGGTTTTGACGTCCGGCGGCTGGGTCCATTTCGCCATCATGCCACGTCGCGCCGTATGCGAGGGCGGGGTCGCAAGCTGGAGGGAGGGGTTTAGTTTAATTTGATGAGGATTTTGGGAGTTTTGAGGGTTGGGATTTCTCAGGGGAGGTGGGGATGAGTATGGGGGGTATACATACCAGGGATCACAGAGGTTGCAGCGTAGACTGTTGAGGTGGCAGTAGCCTGAATGGCTTGTCAGTGACAAACGATATTTGGACTGTTTGAGGGGGGGTGGGTAACAGACGGGAGTTGGTGCATAGGTTGCTACTTGGGTGATCCCAGCACACGAACAAGCACTGGCGTACCCAATAGAACCTCCGCACGCAGTGGCATAAAGCGGGATATCAGTTGGATTCTGCGTTACCGGTCCTGCAGCTGGTGTTCGAGCTTCGACCTCAGGGGCCGCAGCGCGCTGCGTAACCCCTCCGACGATGGAGTATGAGGTTGGCGTGATTGTCACATATGTCGTTCTATACACCCCCACCGTTTCAGTTTAGCAATCAAGTCTGAGCTCACATTGATGAGACAATAGGGTGTGCGAATTGCGAGGGGAAAGGAAGACTTACGGCGTTGCTGGCGTAATGGTCTGGCTCATGAAGCTTGAGCAGTCAGCTGTGTGCTGGGCTTGCACAGCGGCCGCATATCGTGTCCCGGTCACTGCTCGAGCGCAGTTGTTTGCATTGCAAGCGCGCTTGTCCAAGACACCGCTTTTCCCCAGGAAACCGCTGAGAAGGCCCCCCAGCGCTCCTGAAGCAAGGGATAACTGCAAGAGTTGAAGCTTCATTGTGCTGGATGATCGAATGTGTTGCAGCTTTGGAAATGAGGAGATTTGGATATCAGATACAGGATCATGGCTCGGGGGAAGGTCGATATATAGACTTCCTCGAAAGCCAAGCTTTTTTGACAACACGAGAAATTTCCTTCACGGAATCTGCAATTTCGAGGCGCTTGCTATTAAAGCCATCCGAGCCGAATTGAAGCCTTTGAATGTCATCAATACAGCTGAGACATCATCGTGGCCTCGCGCTGTGTCGAACATTCCACCCTCAGTCAGCCACTATCACAGTTCCAACACTCCTCCTCCGCCGATACCATATTCAGCTATACTGTAAAGGTGTGGTTCCAAAAAGGGACAGCAAGGAGCAAGAGGTAAAGCTGAAGTGGTACTGAATTGTAAAGTGTACAGAGGAGTCTTTACTGGTGTTGATAATTGAACCTATTAAATTTTAAGCTTATTGAAGTTGTTATAGAAGCCCCACACTCTAGCACAAACAGATTCTGTGGTCAGAGACATATCCTGCCTGATGGTCGCACGTGTTCTTAACTAGCCGCCCAAATACAAATGCATCAGCTGCTCGCAGGTCTTATATGCAGGCTGTTTTTCTGTTGCATACACCGCTGTGACGCTGTCCAATTTGATGTGTGATGACTTAAAAGTTAAAATGGTGGTTGTTTTGTGCTGCAGGCAAAGAAAACTATTGATTTTGGCTTTTTGGCTGTGGGAGGGCCTGTAGGGCTTGTAGGGCGTGCGGGAAAAGCCGGCCTAGATACTGCATCGGGCTCCCACGTGCTGTAGCCCGTCGGCTATTATTCGGAAATTCACAAATAGTTGCAAAACCACGGAGATGTCTCGGACATCATGTCTGGTCTGCTTGAAACAACTGTATGGTATGGTAAGATAAACACTGGTTTTCTAGTATATACTGAGCTTGATCTTGATATTTACTACGGGGATAAATTTGATAACGCGTGTTGTGGAGTTATTCAACTGTTTGTAAAATAGTGGGGTGGCGGGCATGGTTGGGTACGATTTTTTGGTGGGGGAAAACCGATCCTCGGCAAATCCCAATTTTTGAAGCTAGTTAAAGAATATGGCTGTATGCCCCCTATGACCTCGAGGTGAATATATGATTTCAAGTGCATTGCATTTTATAATTATCTTAGACTATTTTCTAAAGTCGAACCCTAACGCTAGTGCTTTAGCCGTACGAACCACTGTTCCTCGGACGTCATGTGACCCCGCGCTACGTACGCGCCTCGTCCCTAGACTAGACCCAATTAGGCTTAGTAGATTTTCGGAGTATATATTAATAATTTTGTACTCCTTACTTCTAGAAAATACTACTTTACTAACGATTACGTAAACGGCATTCTATAATATTACGTGGCGGTGCTATATATTACTAGTGAACTAATAGCTAGTAATATATAACCCGTTTTTGGTCTTTCCCTGAAGAATACGGTCACGTGATAGTGGAGAAATTGCTACGTTCCAAGCTTTGTTTTTTGTTTTTTTTGTTCCATTCGTCTTTTTAGCTGCCTAAGGCGCCATGCAGACGTACTATATAGGGGTAAGGCTATAAAGGTCCACGTTTCAAGACAAAGCTATAATTAAGTAATTAATAATCCTATATAAGGGCACATCTTGAAATAACTATTATGACCTTGCATCTATCCAGCCGTCCGAGAACATCTCTACGTAGTCCAGTCTAGTTCAGCCAGTAGAATATTACTAGCAGGAGGGACAAGGGGGGGAGGTTCTAAGAGAAATTCACTATTAAACGAAGACTAGCAGAAATTGACCGCCAGGAAACAAGCAGGGACAAATCTGGAAAGAGTGGGGCTCTTCACCGTGTGTTGGCGTGCACTTTTAGCTGTGAACGGCACATGCAATATGAGAATAGACGTAGCTGAAGAAGAGAAGAGGGAAGTTCAGGTGATGTTCTTTGCCCACGAGGCGCGGGCTGATTGTTGAGATATTGAAATGGGCGGTGTCTTAGGGCAAACTCCGTCCTCGTGTACATCTTGGCTTCAGCGCCACAAGATAAGCTAATCTAGGCGAGAATAAAAATTTCACTGTAAATGCCTCTGCAGAAGGTATGTGAAGCATCGTCGATTCTACACCTTCGCCAACATAGTGTAGCGCTTGTCGCATGCGCTAGTCAGAAGAGCTTTCCAAAGTCAATGTAGCAACGACGCGGTTTTTAGGAGATTAGTGTCTTCGAAGCGAACTGGCCAGATGCAGAGGCATCGTCAAGCTGGTGTCAAGACATGGAAGCATTGCCCAGTGTATTCAATTGCCCAGCCTAGTACTGCCCAGCCTTGCCTTTCCCGCGCCTTCTTCTGCCTAAACTAATCATTTTGAGATTTGCCTTGGCTTTGCCTATTTTGAAGCGTCGATCTGCGCTGCCTAAACTAACAAGAGGCATAGGCACGGCAGGGCACAACTAATTAGGGTATTTTGGGGTCCCCTGATTAGTCAGCGAGTATAACTACTTCTTAAGTAATAATAGTAATAACTCGTTAGTTGTCTGTTATACGGTAAGTAGTTAATAGGAATATATATACCTTACGCTTTATTACTTAGTAAACTTCTTAGTATTTAGAGCCTTAATCTTCCTTAGTTAAATTTAATATCTATATAATATATCCTTAAAGGAAATTAGAAGATCTATTAGATATAACTATAGAAATTGAGGTATTAGATTATATTATCTAACTTAAAACTATATAATATAAAGCGTATATTAGCCTCTCTTTAATTACTTATTATATACTTAATTATAATCCTAAAGATATAATTCCTATATAAATAAATCCTATTTCCTTCTTGTAATATTAAGGGAATTACCTCTAATATTAATAAAATACTTATATTTAAAACTGGCTTCCTTTTAATATAGTTTATTTCTATACCTAAATTCACTAAGGCTCTAATTTAATACTCCTCTTTCTTTATTCTAATAATTACTATTCTTATTTTAAAGGGTTCTGTCTTTATTATAACGGCTAGTGTCACATAATTAGTTTTAAGCTAAGATTCAAGCCAAGCTCGGCGTTTCAGAGGATTTAGTCTTACTTACTTATTCCCTACTACACCTCACTCTCTTTCTCTCCTTAGCTTTAGATTCTCAAGATATAGGAATCGTAGATCTTTAAGCTTCGTTTTATTACTTTATTCCTGTCGTTACATTTATAATATATTCGCCGACTCAACCTTTCAGCTAAGGCGCTGCACCGGGGCTCGAGAGGCACAACAGCTTAAATCGATCCTCAATCCATTTACGACCTCCACTTATCAAACAGTGCACAAAGATAAACAATACTTAAGGAGGAGGAGGAGCATACCAAAAATCTAAATGCTCAGCCTCGTCTTTGGGATTTTCAAGCTGCCTATTCTAACGGTCACCCCCCTCAAATAACTATGCCAACCTGGTTCCTTCCTCCGGACTTTACCTTTACCTCAGAAGGCCCCATCAAACTGGGAACCGTTCTTGCGCATCCATCACAGCCAACACTAGTTCTCGCGTCTCTCCCTGGTGACTCCGGCATTACCCTCCCAAAAGAGAGTACAATCACGGAGCCTATTCATTCTCACGAGAAGTCCGCCTCACGATGAGTGTCCTTGAATATCTGGACGAAGTTTCTCGAAGTCGCAACGGCATCTGCAAAAACCGAAGCCGGTCGTAAAAACTTCGAAAGCTACGGCATTGTTGACCATGAAATCCGCTCCTTCGTCGATCCATTTACACGATCAACGGCAACCGCAATCACAACACTCCCAGACGTTAAAAGCCATATCAACACAGGGACTTTCGGCAAGAAGTCGGACTATATCGTCACCGGCCTCCGAATCGCAAAAAGGTCCTTCACGGTGACAAAAGAGGTTGCAAGTAACTTAAGCGGAGAGATATCGGGCTCAGGACCATCCGCTGGAGGCACTGTTCCTCCTGTCGGTCCCGTCACCGGTCAAGAAAGCACCCTTATCACTAAAGAGTTCTACCTCGATGCCCGCTCTCTTTGTCCTAATGACAGAAAGACGATTGGCAAAAACGATTTCAAGAGCCGTGTGGTACGAGTCCGTAACCATTCGTTCGGAAGAACCATTGAGACCAGCACCAACCCCGATGCTGAGCAGCCTCTCGTTGTAGCTGAGGCTACGAAGGAAGAGGTTGAGGAAGATTTAGAGGAGCAAGTTCGCTTTGAGACATCGAATGTAGGAGAAGATGAGCATTGTATTTCATTCTAAGGCGCTAGTTTCCTTCTATTCGAGATTCTATGTAGGAAGATTTTCAATCGCATTTCTCAAAAGCGCGTCAGCCACGCTCCCTATCCTCCATGCATACCATGCTGCGTGGCAGAGCAGTGTAGCCCATTCTGCTAATGAGGACTTCTCTTCTGGTTGCTGCACCGCGACTGACTTCGCATATGGTAAAAGCATCTTGCCTGTCGCCCAATTCTCATAATCTCCTATCTGAAAGTTTACGCAAACGTTTCCGATGAACTACTGCTTCCACCTCTCCAGCTGTCCCTGTGCTTCTAGCCACTTTCGTGTCGCCAGCTGCACCAGCCTGTGCAGCTCAAAGATTGTTCCACCTGCATGGGTAGAGGTGAGTAACCAAACAACAAAATGCAATAAGAAAAGTTCGTAAAGTTAACTCCGAAGAGAAATTCGAGGCAAGGAATCGTTTGTCACTGCACATCCGCCCAGGTTCGAGAATCTCGAAGTGTTACACTTCGTCTTAGTCACTTTGTCATGGAAAGAGCACGCGTTAAGGAGTTCGTCTTGCTTATCCTACACGGAACAAAACTCCTTGCTCAACGACCTATGTCTTTCACTGTCGGATTCCACAATACGCATGCTCTTCTACGCTGAACGATATCTCACAATAGAATACAACATGGATTGCTATCTCCCTCAGCATGGTAGAGCAACGCTGCCCTAGTAGCAGCTTCAAACATATCATCTACTCCCTCACCAGTCAAAGACGAGCATTCAATGTACTTGCTCGCCTCTATATCGTTTGCCTTATCAGCTGCATCTCTGGCACTTACAAAGTCCTGCGACATGCTCCGCAGCTCCTCAATGGCAAACGGATCTTCACGGAGATCTTTCTTAAGCCCAACAAGGATGATTGGTACATTCGGGCAATTCTCCTTAGCCAGCTACCACCACATAAACACACAATTAGTCCAGCTACTAAATATGAACCTGACACTGCCAATTTACCTTCGCTGTTACGTTGCGAAACGAAGTAGGTAAGTTGGCAGCAAATCCAATCAGAATCACATGCGCCTTATCATATGCCCATGGCAGCAATCGGTCAAATTCTTCCTGTCCTGCTGTGTCGACCAATTCTAAGTTAACCGACTTGCCGTCAACCGTGCAGCTTGTAACTTCGTTCTCGAATACAGTAGGATCCTAACCAGCAATCAGATTACGAGACGGGGGGTAGTGCAGTGGATGATCGAGGGTGTAACTGACACGATGCTAAAAAAAAATCGAACTTCAGTGTTCTGCTTATTATTACCATCATCGAGGCAGGGGAGATGCCACTTACGGTGGGGAAATACCCTAGTGTGAAGACGGAAAGAAGACTCGTTTTGCCACAGAAGCCGTCGCCTGTAATGACTAGCTTTCTAAGAGACTCAGCATTTCAAAGCCTATAACGTTTGGCTTGGACATGTATTAAACTTTTGCCAAATTTAGACGGTAGCACATCAAACAGATTTCAATGATTTTAAGGGTCGAGGTGGCCAACTTTGGCACCTCGTTTCACACCTGGGCCTATTTGAAGGATATGTCAGGGACGTACAGGCGCGCGGCGCTGTCTTTCGCTGGCTGCGGCATGGAAGAGAGAATTGGCTGTATTCGGCAGAGAGAAATCGGCTATCGGTCGATAAGAGGATGATGGCAGTTGCAGATGTGCGTTGTTGGCTCAGCCGGTCAATATCGGAGTTGTGTTGAGGTTGAGCTGAAAGATAAAAATTGGCAAGCCACCCCAGAAGGGTAAGCCACCACTTTACCAGAAAAGGCTGGACTACTTATGCCAATAGAGGCTTTGAAACAACAAAGAACCTCAGAAAATACGCGCCTGCCCTGTTCGTGGGACTTGTGCACGAGTTCTTCCTGGGAATTGTCGCTTGATTGAAAGTTGAAATAGCCCTATTGCGTCTTTGCCCCAATGCTTGTGGATTCTCTTAGTCGCTGCGCTACGACCCCTGCACTCTTCAGGCTAGTTGCCTCCTGGAATCCATGAAGAGACACAATGTATCTCTTGGATACGTCCACGCTTGAGCTCCACAACTTCCAAAGTAACGAAATCCCGGACTACGCCATACTTTCGCATAGATGGAGCGGCGACGAGGTGTCTTTCCGTGACCTGCAAGATGGCGGACGCCCTAACCTGGTCCGATCTGCCAAGCTCAGAGGGTGCGGCAAACAGGCAGCATCCGATGGCTGGCATTACGTGTGGATCGACTCTTGCTGTATTGATAAATCTAGCAGTGCAGAGCTTTCGGAAGCAATCAATTCCATGTTTCGATGGTACCGAGATGCTCAAGTATGCTATGCCTACCTGGTAGACGTCCCAGACAGCACCGATGACCCGTGCTTGCCAGATTCATCCTTTCGAAGAAGCAAATGGTTTACCAGAGGCTGGACCCTCCAGGAACTTTTAGCACCCTCAACGGTGGTGTTCTTTGACCACAACTGGAGCCAGATAGGCACAAAATCGAGCCTTTATAATACGATAGTGTCTATCACCGGAATTCAGCATCTGGCCGATTTTGAGGAGGCTTGTGTCGCTCAGAAGATGTCTTGGGCATCGAGACGAGAAACGACCAGACTAGAGGATATGGCATACTGCCTGATGGGCCTCTTTGCGGTCAACATGCCGCCTCTTTATGGCGAAGGTGAAAATGCCTTTCGAAGACTCCAGCTAGAAATCCTGAACAAAATGGATGACGAGTCGCCCTTCGCGTGGAGAGAGGAACGAGGAGGAATGTGGCCGTGGATGTTGGAGCGTTCTGGTATGGGGGGATTACTGGCCCGCTCTCCGGCTGCGTTCAAAGATTCGGGAGACGTCCAGAGATTGACACGCGGGAAGGAGAGGCCGCCGTTCTCAATGGCTAATAGGGGGATCCGTATTGAATTGCGGCTCCTTCCCTTGAAACTCATTAGCTTTCCTAAAGGTTCTGAGCCACACCCCAAGGACGTCCATGACGCATATCTAGCTCCCTTAAACTGCAAGAGAGAAAACAGCCCCAACTGCCTTGCGCTCTATCTCAAGAAGGTTGGTGAAAGTACCTTCCAAAGGGGAATTCGAGACTTGATCCCATGGAAGTGGGATTCCAAAATAACCATAAAGAAGCTCGTTCACGTCAGGCAAAATAACGAGATGCGGAAACCACCAAAAATCATAAACCACAAGGAATTCGTGTTTCAAATCGAATGCCGCTCGTTACTCGAAATGGGGGTTTTCATTTCGCAGCGCCATATCAAAGAGCATATGTCTTTCTCAGGGCTCGATCTCTGGGAAATGATTCCTGGTGGGCTGAAAGTAACACTGAGATTCTCGGTCCTTCATACGCTTGGAGCGCTCATGTTTGAGAAAGGGGAGAACGTCAGATTCGCGGTTGTGTTCGAGATCGATAATCTTGGGCAGGCTGGCGTGAGCGTCTTGCTAGCTATCGGAAATCAGTCACTGGACGAAATTGTGACGTCTCCCTCAGAAAAAGAGTTCGAAAGTGACCATAAAAAGCGCTGACTAGATCGAGTTAAAAAACCAGTAGGAGAGGGTCTGTCTCTTTCCGTTTGCTTGAAGAAGAGGATGGATCAAGGGACGAAACTGTATGTAATAGATATCTCAGTAACAAAAACCTGAGTTGTTGGGTGATTCGGAATGGTTATATAATCAAATTAAAGGGCTTGGTTGTTCGAGGCGCACCTAACAAAAGTGAGACTCTAATCTCACGTTCCCTGGTTCCGTTTTAGTCTCTGCATACCAAAATTATTCCCAGTTCCCTCCACTCACTTTCCACAGCGTGACGATAATCATCGCAACGGCAGAAACATCAAACTGTCTCCACCTCCTAAACTAGCCTGAATCATGACTGCCTTGAATTTTACTTCCGCCACTCGCTCCTCGAAATAACGCTTGCCTTTGATCTCTCTAGTTGCTCCGTTAATGCCTTGCAAGCTATACATTAGGACGGGGACTGAACTTACGAAGTTACGAAATGCGATATATACAACTCTCTTACGCCAAGCCTTGCAATGTACTCTGAGTAGCCGCCTTCTTAGGATTATGTAATATATTAGAGTACTAGAATATATTCCCAGATTTGGTAAAGAGCTTACGACCACTCAGCTGAGCTTTAGGGAGTATATAGAGATACACACAGAGCTTTGGGAATAGGTATTAATTAGTCTATTTATTAGAGTTACCGATTGGAATCAGTTATACTTGCAAGCGTCACTCTCCAGCTTATTTACCTTGACTGCTTGTGCATCGCCCTGCTATTGTGTGCCTCACGGGCTGATTACCACTAAAAGCCGCGCATATACGGTCTATAGGGGTCTGCTCAATCGCGCCACACACGCAAACCACAAGCCCCACTGTTACCGATACTGGGAGACGACTTGTTATACATCTAAAAGATTTGCCCAACAGCAGTACAAATTCCATGTGCCTTAGCTGTGCTCACACTCCTAGCAGTAACCGTAACCGTTGCTGCCGCCTTGCAAGTTGAAATAATTGATGTTGAACTTGGGGTACTTTTCACGGTGGAACTCGAATTTGGCGAAGTTAAATTGCTCTTCGAGCTTATTGTCGATGTTGTCCTCTTTCTGGAAGATGAGGCGGAGGAAGATGTGAGTTTGCTAGAAGTAGACTTAGTTGTCGATTTCGACGTAGAAGTTGATGATAATTTAGAGGAGGTAGTTAAGAATTTGCTGGAAGTAGACATAATTGTCGATTTTGACGTAGAAGTTGATGACAGTTTAGAGGAGGTAGACGTCCGAGCAGCGCTCGAGCTAGACGTCGATTGTGCAGGAGGTGTGCATCCCCCGACTATTGACGGAACCGCATTCGGACCGGTGGTGATAGAAACAATATTTGTGCCGCAGTTCGCAGCTTGTGCGAGAAGAACGTTGGAGTTATCTTGGTCATATACGACTACCCACTTTCAGCTTGATCACCAGAAATGGAAAGGGAAAATACTATAAGCAGACCGCATGAATGAATCCCCCAAAAGGAAAAACTGAGTGCTAGGCATCGCAGCCAACCAACATTGTGCGCCGTCAAACCAAAAGAATTCATGATACGAGACGTGAATTGTCGTCCCTCCGAACCCGAAGTCGATCGTCCCTACCTGGTCCCTGAGAGCGCAGGGCACTGTGTATTGACTTCCGCCTTGGTTTACAGCTGAAGGAAAGAAGGAGAGGAGACCGGCGAAGAGGCCAGATGGGAGGTAGCACCATGTCGATCCTGAATCGGGAAAGATGGGCTGATTGATGGTTGGGGTCGTGACTGGGTTGGAGACGCTGGAGCCGGGGGCTGTGACACCGAGGGATGTCATGTATATCCAGTATCTGATATCATTAGAATTGCTGAACGAGGATGTAGCAACACTCACCGGGGATAGAAATCTGGAGCTTGATAATAAGGGATAATTGGACGCTTCTCCAGAGCTCCCTTATACTTCATTGTATCGACACCGCCAAAGATGATTGTACCTGGAAAGATGAGCGCTGGGGCTTGGACAGGCGATACAAGATAGGTACCTTGAGCTACATCAATACTGGCAAGATTGAGACTGAAAGCCCGGCTATGTGTAACACCTTGAGCAGCAAGTTGATCAATGATATTGGAGTAGTTCGTATCCACATTCTTGCCCCAACCGATCCCCATAATTCCTTCCATCTGACTCATACTAGTGGAGGCATCCCCAAACTGCTGTGCAACTATTTTCGCGCCTACAAGCATGTAAACGTAAATATCGAATAAACCATGTGGAAGAATTGGAATCCCACCTCCCATAGCGATGTTGTCTGTATAATAGACACCCGAGACCGAACCAATGCCGTACTGAATCGAGAAACCGGTGTTGAGGGATTTAGAAGTCGAGGAGCTAGCCGGATTATAGAAGCCATTTAAGTTGCAACCAGACGGGTCCCAAGCGTTGGAACAAGTAGGGTTTACCCATAACTCCGACGATCCAGTATCAAGCAGTACATCTACAGTCTGAGGGGGTGTTCCAATGCCGACTGCGAAATATCAGATTTGCTCGCGGAAAAGATTGTGGGAGTCTCACTCTGGATAGAATACCCGCTGATATCGTTCCTTAATCCATCGACTGACTGCCGCTTCTGCTTTGACCTATGGTGATGCCTCCTCGCAACAGGAACCTGCAAGACTCCTGAACCCCTTACACTATTCGTGCTATGGCCCGTGATATTAACCACAGCTCCCTCGGTGCGCAGGACCACAAAGGCTTCTGCAATCGCTACGAACGACGCAACGGCAATTAAAAAGTTTGACATGCGCGCGGGACTGGTTATCGACAGGTCAGAAACATCGAGGGCCGTCCCTTGCCTATTTAACGGGGATGTTTGATGAGTGTGAACACATCTCCAACTATCCCTTCTTTCCCCGCAAGCACCGAAGAGACAGGGCAGATGACCAGCCGCAGAGGCGTGAGAGACCTCGTTTGCGATTGGGCAGGTTGAGACAAGGAAGTCGTGAGGCTCGCCTGAGGTGAAACATTGGGCTCTGGAATGTGGAATATTGGAAGGCTCGATGCTGCCAACGCATGTGCTACAAAGAAAGGGAAATAATATCCCTCAATTTTGCTCTTTCAATATGCACGTGCACAATAGTGAAGATGCCAGAGGCGCGACTATTGTCAAATACGGAAGACGCTAACGAGGCTTCGTCGGGATGTCATGACAGTGAGACACCATCCAGGCGCCTCGGCGATTGACGCAAGCCTAGTCGAGGGTCGAGACTCACTTGAACTCAACCTCCAGACATACCAAAGAATCTGGGGAGAGCCAAATAATCGATGGCGAGGTCTATATGCGCTTGCGAAACGGCATCTCAATGCCCCTGAGAGCCTGAAGACAGAAAGTTGCGCGGCAAAGGAGTCGCATCCCGGGAAACTCCTTTGAGCAATCCTGCCCTCCGAAATGAAAGACCCATTACAAATTTCAACCTCGACAAGTAAGCTATGTCGTTGAAGTCGCGCTGTTGTGATGTGTCGCTGTGTGTGGCGATAGAGATGAAGCTGGAGTATTTCCAGTCGTCGAAGATTGGGGACACACCTGAGAACCGAAGGCCGAAGCACGTGCGCGACCCCATTATTTCCGTTCCTCCGGTTAAGGTTCCCCATCTTACAAATTCATACTTAAGAAAACTATTATTAATTTAAATGGCCTAACTGTAGAAAGTTTTGTTAGACTGATTAGGGAAGCAGCCGCGTGGTTTGTCAACTACCTGCCCTTAAAGATTGATATCCGATTCGGAGATAGCAGTTCGTAAGTCGGACCCGGATCCGGATCCGGACAACTGGCGAAATATATATCAACATTTCTCTGTATATTCAGCATTCCGCATCTCCAATTAGAAGTCGATCGGATCAGCCAGTCGATTGCTCAACCGCTCAAATTAAATGCTCGAGTTTTCCGGATAATAAAATCTCTATCATTTCGAGAACTCCGATCCTCGCTAACATAACGAGCCTTCTTTCGCTTCACGAAACAACCAGTCCTCAAATACGACAAGACCGAGCCATACCAAAGATGCAAATCCTCCTCCTGGGCGCCACGGGGCGAACAGGGAATCTCATCCTTGCATCCGCCCTTTCAAAAAACCACGCAGTGACAGTACTCGTCCGCGAACCTTCTTCGCTAACATCTACACCCGGCTTGACGATAATCACCGGCTCACCGATGGCCGAGCAAGACGTCGAACAAGCTATCAAGGCAGCCCCAAAACTCCCCGACGCAGTGATCATCGCTCTAGCTTCAGTTCGTGAAACAGATTCTCCGTTCAGTAAACCTACTTCGCCACCCCGTCTCATGACAGAAAGCCATGAAAGGGTCTTGGAAGCGATGAAGAAGTTTGGGATCAAGCGTCTCATTACCATATCTGCGTTTGGAGTGGGAGATTCAAACCCGAACGTCTGTTGGCCAATGAGGATGATGCTCAACCATAGTCCGATGGCGTTTGCGTTCTCAGACCACAACGCTGTTGAAGCATTGGTGCGTAAAACGGCGGATGAGTGGGAGGAGATCCCCCAAGGAGAGCGTTTGGAGTGGACGCTCGTCAGGCCGTGTATGTTAAACGATGGGGAGTTGAGGGAGGCTAAGGTTCTTGGGGGGCAGGGGAAAGGTGCGGGGTTATTGGCAAGCATAAGTAGAGCAAGTGTTGCGAGTTTCGTATTGAGTAGATGCTTGGAGGGGGGTGAGTTTCTGAGGGAGACGCCAGTGGTTTGTGTTTAAAACTGCGACGTGTGACAAGAAGGAAACAGAGAAAAGAATACATAAAGCTAAGAGAAACTTCGATTGAATCGTCGCCTTCTGTTATAGAGAGAGTCAGACTGATCTTCATTCATATCCTCTTCCGCCACGTGGGGCTTGGAAACCGTCATGTCGGTTTCTCTTTAGCGGAGTGGTGGCTTGCAGTGCTACGTCCCATTGCTTTCCAAGCCGAATTTTGTCTGGAAACGGCCTTGTAATTGAGTCCGGTCTCTCTAGTCGGCGAGCTATACTGGTCGTGATACGTGTAAATGCAATGAGGTCGATTGTAAGAGCTATGAAAGCAGGCCCTCTGTTTAAGACTTTCGTAGCTAAGAGCTAGCTTGAGGATTTCAAGGGCCCTTATGAGATTATCTCGGAGAGTGTCTCGAAGTTTCGTAATCCAGTTTAGCTAGGAGTATGGCTCCACAGCACCACCCTCAGAATAGCTAATAGCATTAAATCAAACTAATTATTTACCCTAAATTTTCAAAGAGCTCAAAACACCTTAAGGCCCGTTTGTAACGGATTCTGCGCTTTGATTACTAGCAACTAACTCTGGCTTCTTGTAGTCGATAATTAAAGCCAGTATTAGTATTAATTAGAAGCATTTAGGGATCTAATCACTAATTATTCGATCTCTGCTCAGCAGGTTTCAGAGTGACCTCCGGCTCTATTAGTTATTAAGATTACTATTCTTTAGTAATTACTCCTCTATAATTATAGGGTATTAAAGTTTAATATACATCCTTCTTGTAGGGTAAAGTAATTAATTTATAAAGTAGGTTCTTATAGATTTCTTACTAAAAGAAAAGCCGCGAAATAAATTGTACGAGAAAAGGAATACTTGTATAGTACTTAGAATATACAAAAGCTAGTATTTAAATCTGGACCAAATGCCAGCATTTGGGCGTTGCTAAATGGGCTCTTACTCTTTCAATATTAAACACGGCCTTATTCTTTCAGGTACGGAAGGAAAACGCTCTCAGAATCGGAGCTCTTTCGGCTATATGCGCCGGCACGAGCTGGAAGTGACTTTGCTGAAAAAATAACGACCTCTACCTCGGCTGGAAAGTCAGGGGCTCGTTCACTAATCAACAATGGTTAAGAAAAGGTGACAAGGCCGATTATAAGTCGAACTAAATCCAATCTGCCCTCCCGGTTGAAAAAACTACTTTTCAGGTAAATCCTATAGAGAGGTCCTGCAATGAAGCCACCCAACGTGTTGTACAAACGTACCGGAGCTCATTTGCTGGCGGGTATAGGCGAAAACAAAACCGCTAATATTGCTGCGATGATTGAAGGCAAGTTCTAAGTCAAAACTCTCAACTTCACTGATTAAATCACCTATACTCTGCTGGTTCAATCTCAAATCGACTCTGTTACAACTATCCGCCTGCGCATATATCTTCTCTCCGAAGATCACAGTAATTGCTCCGCAAAATATACCACAAGTCTGTTGTTCTATCCTATAATAGAACCTTTGCTAACAAGCTCTCCAGACCAACCTAAATTTCCAGGTCATTACGTGCAGTGTTACTTCCTTCTCCCGAGCTTTGCACTAGGAACTCCTGAAGGACCAAGGAAGCTACTCCTCTCCGACTTATCGAGCTATTTCCCGGCCACAGGCACAACCCCCCCGCCCCCCGTCAACGACCGCATGCAAATCTTGTACACTACTCAACGGATGGATGTTAGAGGCTGAATAACTTGGCTATCGAACACTCGTAACACATGGGACATGCGCATTTGGGGTCAAAAGCTAAGAGACTCACGTTGATATTGATAATTAGGATATCATTACTCTCATGTATGCTTTTGTTTTGGCGTACCAGTGGGATGGTCTCATTGGAGCTGAGGGGCATAAATTGTAAAGGAGGGCGCTATACTTGTTGGTCTCTGTATTGATCGATACAGGTGCGGCTTTAATGAAATCCAGCTTTCAAGCTATTCACCTTCCTTCGGACTTCTCATTTCTCAGGTTTTCTTCTTTTGTCTCGTCTGGATGGTTCATATAGGCATGGAACGAGTAGTTGCGACAATGTGGACGTCAATTAAGGGATTTGAAATTGACGGGTTTGGATAGAGCATAACTTTAAACCTATTCCTCGACTCTCCCTATTGAGATTCTAACCTTCGTAGGGTTTATTCCTCTTTCCAGTCCCTGCAACGATTACCGATTGCTTATCTCATTAAGGGAAAGTGCTGAAAACACTACTAGATCACTCTCACAGTCGGTCCGATCCAAAAACGGTAAAATGAAAGATATTCAATTATAAACTCATAGAAATGATTAATAAAAGTTGTTTTAATCAGAATTAGTGTATATTTTAAGTAATTAATTTTTCGTTCTCTGATTTTTAATATCTTTAATATTATAAGAATTAGAAAGGATATAATTATTATAAGCTCGTATAAAACTTTCGTGTTTAATATATATAATAAGCTTATAAAAACTCCAGGAGCCTTACAAATCTAAGCTTAATATATTATTTACTCAAGTATATGCGACTTTTCTAAATAAAAATATATAATTAATTATATACTTTAAAATTCGATTACTAATTAACTATAAATTGCATTAAAAATCAGGTTGATAGGTTTTATTAGTCTAGCTCTAGTCTACAACTGTATGACATAATATTAACTAATTGGGGTTGTGGTTTAAAAGTTGTTGTGGGCGCAAAAGGGCGCCGGCCGTTTTGTCATTTTTGGATCGGAGCGACTGTAGCTCATAGCCCTGAACGCCTCCGTGGCGGATGACTGCTTCGTATACTTCGACTCTCAAAGACTTGTCATTTCCAAGCCGGCGAGGCGTTTGGAGAGGACATCGTGGAAGTTCTCGGAAGGGAAGGGGCACGTAGTAATGCCATTGCTCGGCAAAGGTGAGAGGCTGTATAGCCGATTCTGCCGCTAACGATCGTGCCACGGGAGCGGGCCGCTGGTTTTCTGGTAGGTTTCGGAGGAGCGTGGGGATCACCGCCAGCTTAACGAGTAACCTCGAGTTTAGTATTGCTGGGTTGGTGAGTTGTAGTACAATGTAACGGTTAATTCCTTTTCAAAAAACGTGTTAGAATTAAGCCCAGGATTGGTTCGTGCCCCAGTCGAAGAAGCCGAAGTCCATATTCTCGAAGCCGAGGTCTGGAATCTGTCTCATATTAGCTTCTAGTCGTCGAAATCGGATCAAAGAAAATCAAGTTTACCATATCAACCCCTTCAAGCCCCATCTCAAACTCAGAGGGAAGAGGATCACCATCCCCGGTCCCAATCCGTCCAGAATTACCTGCCCTCTCAGGCATTTCACTCCCCCTCCCACCACACATCCCCCGACCTCCACCTTCATTCAGCTCTGTCCTGAACTTGATAAGCACATCCGGCCTAACAACCCGACACGCATCCCTCACCCTCTCCGCGCCCCTCTTCATCAACTTCTTCCTCTCCTCAGCATCACCATCACACCTAACACTACAAAGCGCTACACAAAGCGGCAGGATGTCCTTCAAATCGCAGCCAAACCCACCGATCCTGTCTAATAAGCTCTTAACCGTGTTTTCAACAACCCTTGTAAAGGAAACTCGGCTCTGGACCCAGTCCACGTCCATCTCTCCTTCCCTTTCTCCTTCCCTCTCCTGCGCATACTCGGCTGAGGACGACGATGAAGTAGAGGAGCGCGAGTTGTAGAGCTTGATTTCATAGCATAAAATTAGAGCTGACTGGAGGACGCTGTTTCGATGAAGTATGTGGAAGAGGTTAAGATACTCCTTCCCTTTTACGGCACTTAGATCTGCGACCGCTGGGTCCAACGCATCGAGGTTGCCTAGGACCGCTAGCGCGTTCTTCACGGCTCCTTTCCTTGCTTCTGGGAACCGATCCCCGATTTCAGACATCGAGATCGCGCGGTATAGAGCGAGGAGTGGCCGACGGATAGATAATTCGAGTTGGATTGATGTGAAGAGGCGGTGGAGACGCTTGTTTGAGCTTGAGCCCGAGCGGGTAGAGGAGCGGAACGGGGGAGGTAGCAATTGGAGGTGTTTTTCGAGTTCAGAAGCCAGACGGAGGAGGTGCGGGGCTGAGGTTGCGAGGTTGAGATTTGAACCGAGTAAATTCGTAATCTGTAACCGTAAAGCAAGACAAGCGGAGAGCGCTAGTTGAGGTAAGGCGTCTGTGTAGCTTGTAACTAATTTGCTTGCCGGATACTCAGTCATCTCAGGAGTTAAGTCTTGATCATCGATATTCAATAGTTCTCTGGTGTTGAACAAGTTTGAATCAACAGCGGACGGCATCCCTGCCGCTAGAGAGAACTGCAGATCGAGTTCAACGATCGTAAGCCATAGTTTCCTTCGGGCTTCTTTATCAAACTTGGAGAATTCCCAAGGCTCGGGATCTTGATGGAGGCCCATCACCATGGCGTTTCTGACCAAGATCCCAGATTCAACCCATAGTTCTGATGGGGTGGCGAGGTTTGCTTGCCGGGCCAGGAGGAGGAGAGTGCGTGTTTGCAGGGTGGGGAGGTTGACGAGTGCTTTGCCATGCTGGCTGTCGAGCCAGGCTTTCACCATCTCGAGGTTCTTGGTGATCTGGTCGTCGGATATTCGTTCTGTTGCTGAGCCGCGTTCGTTTGGGTCGTTGAGTCGGGATGCTGTTGAGATTATGGCCAGGATTTGAGGGATGACCCGGTCGTGGATGTGTGGTGGCAGCGTCGAGGTTCCTGACTTGATTACTGCAGACACTTGATCGCATTCTTTCATGAATGTCCCGATGTGAAGGACTCTCCATATTGTTTCCCAGTTCTGGATATACCTAGCTTGTAGGATCCCAAACAGGAAACTAGAAGGCAAAGCCTTAACCATCTCTACCATAAGCTCGTCTCGATCTTGCGGAATGACATGCCGAAGTCTGTTCTTAGGCTGGAACGCATTCTGATACGCAGCCAGCTCTTGAATCACACCACACATCTCAGGATCTTTGAAGCTTCTCATGATGAAACCTTTAGAGTTGTCAAACTATCCACCATTAACAAAACCCTAAGACTAATGGAGAGACTCACGTGATCCAGCATAGCCATCCGATCCCCAATTCCCACATACCTCGACCTCGACCCCTTAACATGCACCCTCCCTAACGCCCCTACGCTCGCCTCCTGTCCTAACCCCGTACTCGACACCGGAGTCGGCAGTTCATCTCCCCGTTCCTGCGCCGCCTCCGCTGAGACATCACTTATCCCATACACAAACATCCCCCTCCCAAACCCCATATTATTCTCTCGCGCCAGCGCAGGCATATTCGGACACCTATCTGTCTCTCCGCTCGATATCCGAGCGCGGGTCTCACTCTGCGGTGCCTGCTTCGTCTGACGCAGAACATCAACATCGTTCATCTCATAAGCTTTGCTCCTTCTTTCAAGTGCAACCGGATCAACCCTCGCCAGCTGCGGTACATTAGGATAGTACCCCCTATCCACTTCCCCGGCCTCTCTACTCCCATACCCTGCCCCACTACCCGCGTACGGCCTACTAACTCTTTCATGGAACCCGAGATCTTCAACCCGGGCTCGCTTCGAAGCAGACCCAACATCAAGCCCCGCCGCATCCTTAAAATAGCAAATGCTCCCATCCCGGCCCCCCTTCTTACAATTACCACACGGCAGCTCTCGATCGCACTTCAACTTCTTCCTCCTGCATTCCTCACACGACTTCGTCGGGCGCTGTCTCGACCTCTTGACGGCCGAGCTCTGGGTCCGGTTCGCGGCCGGGGAATGCGAAATGGAATCTTGTTGGTGCTGATGCTGTTGCTGGGACGAGGAGGGCGAGATTCCCTGCGCGGAAGAGGAGGGCGTTAGTTGTTGTTGTTGTTGTTGTTGTTGTTGTTGTTGCTGGTGGTGGGTGGTGGGGTACGAGGAGCCGGACGAGAGGTGCGTGAGGATATGTCCGGCTTCTGCGTCGGATGTGTGGTCCATTGCATCGGAGATGGAGTTGACGGTGTTTATTTGATTGTATGGTAATCTTTTGTGTGAGAGAGGATGGAGTTAAGGTTGAGAAACGGTCGAGGAGCGATCGGACGAGAAGCTCGGTGATGAGGTTTAGTGAGCGGATGATGTGGGGGGTGCCCGTCGGAGATGTGCTCAGGACCTCGGCTTTTAGCACGGAGCACGATGCAAGTTTCGGGTACCGTGTCCGGACGGTAAATGTATCGGTACTGTATTACAAAGCCACCATGAGCAGTTAGATGGAGACGCCTTACTTCTGTGAGAGTGTCACACTTGATGCGGCGCTTTCGGCGATGTTGTGAAGAAGTTTGTAAGATGCCGGAATAAAAGCCGGAGGTCAGCTTGGGATCATCGGCTGAGTCAGATTGATATTAAACAGAGTTTGCACGTGACTTGATATGATTTAAGTTCTTCCAGAAGCAAAAGAGAGGGAATTATTCGATGAGAACGGCGTCACGGAGTTCTTTCTTCGTGCTTATAAGTCGTTTCTCATTCTTGGTGATCTTGCTTAACGCGAAAAGTGACTGTATGCAACAGAGCAGCCCCTGAGTTTGCCGAACACCGGCCTCTCCTCCTCTCTCCTGGATCAAAAGACCGAGAAATCACTCTATTCGCACATGAGAACCCTACGCCATAAAACTAGCCCTCCCCAATTCGATTTCATCCCAACCCAGCAGACCCCAAAATCACACCCCTTTAAACCCATCAACCCCACCGCCTCAATCCCTATCCCTCGCCATCCTCCATCTCCAACCAGCAAAGAACCAACCACTCCACAAACACAATCTCCACCATCCCCAATTCCCTCCCAAACCCGCGCAGCATCGCCTCCAAGCCATACGTCGAACGCGGCACCTGCCTCTCCGGCCTCCTCCGTCGCAGCGGTCCCCTGGTCGCTGCCGTCATCATCATCATCATCGGCCGCCGATTGTGGTGAGCCGTGAGAATCGACTCGAACTCGTGCGTGTTGCGGCCGGGGAAGGGCGTGCAAGGCATCGTCGCCAGCATCGTCGTGCTCGGTGCGTCGATTGGCGGCGAGGGCGTGAGTTGGGTGTGTCGCGTGAAGGGATAGACTGACGGACTTGCCTGTGTGCCATTGCTTGCCGAGCGATGATGGGTGATGGTGGGAAAGACCAGAAACCTTGATAGGAGAGTGAGCAGGTGCATTTTGAGCGCTACTCGAGTTGTTCCTTTGGTTGTGGGAACGCTGTTCGAGCGCGAACGAGGGATCAGGGAGGGGGACTTGAGAGGTAGAAAATGAGAGTGGAAGCGAAGTCGAAGGTATCTGAAATGACGAAATGAGGTTGCCGAAGGACATTGTGTAAACCTTATTCATGCAGTGTAAAGGTGAATCCAATCACTTGATCTCATCAGACGACTGCCCGACAAACAACCCTCGTACAACGCAACAGAAACTAAGAAGAAGGTTATAAAACACAACACAATATATTATATCTTCGTTCCCTTTCCCACCCCAAAAATGTCGCAATTCATTCCGCTAGCTTACCACCCAAACTCCGCGCCTGCTAGCTCCCAAACCATCCATCCATTCATAAATCATCTCATCGAATACCTTCAATCACATAACAACACAATCCCTCTCCCTCTGTTGCTCACTCCCACCCGTATTCCTCCTCCCAACACCAGGCCCCGGCCCCGGAATCTGTTCAATCAGGGTTCCCCTCCTGCCTCCCGTTGCCACCCTGCCCACCGGACTTTGATATCCCACATTCGCCGCATTAGCACTGTATGCACTCATCCTTCTCCCTCCCCGGCCAGGTCCTCCGAGTGGAGTAGAAGGATGGGCAGGATGATTACTAGGCGGCACATACGCCGCCTGGTTCGCAGCTTGCTCGTAAGAAGGTGGCGCGTCCGCTACCCCTGCCTCAGGATCCGCAATGACATGCGTCCCTGCATTACTCCTCCGTGGCGGTATCGCTGGGCGAGCTTCCTGTGGTGCATTGTTGACATTGACATTGCCTGACGAGCCCCTTCCACGAGTGTTGGCGGGAACCCCTCGATTCGCGGCAGGGTTCCCGCGCGTTCGTCCACCGCCTCGCGCTGAGACGGGCACGTTATTATTGGGTTCGCGGCCCTGCTGCTCGATATATTGTTGGCTCAGTTCCGTTTCTCGTCGTCGACGAGCGAGTTCGGCGTGATGCCGCTCTTCCTCTTCTTCTTGCAGCTGCAAAGCGAGGGCTAGATCGTGGTCTTCTTGCTCGGTATTCGGTGATTTTGGGGGCTGATTGTGAGAAGAAGAGCTGGGCGTTGATTGGTGGTTCTGGTTGGTGTTGGCGCGGAGATTTTGGACGGTTGTCCAGCTGTCGGAAGGCCCTGCGGCGGGTGTAGATGCGGATGGCGTCTGGAGTGTACCGCCCACGAGACGGAAATCACCAGAGAAGAACTCGGCATTCTCACCTGTTACGTCGAGGAGCGATTCCCAGACTACTTCTTCGTGGCCTGCGTAGCCCATATCTGTGACCAATTGTAAGAGTTGAAGCGTATCCGGATGGCGGTATAAGGTGGAGAAATGATCATTTCGGAATAAAATCGCTACGGCACCTGGTGCAAGAGAGGTGGTGATGGTCTGAAGTCCGTACGGGGTGAGTTGTGTTGCGTTGGAAGAGAAGAATGCATTGATTGTTGCGATATCTTCCAGTGTTGCTTGTTCCTCAATGCTGAGACCTTCGCGCTTTAACTTGTCTTCGAGTCCTTCTTCGTGGAACATTAAGTTTTGTGCGTCCTCGTAGGTTCTTGCTGAGCGGTTCAGCGCTGCGAATGCCTGTGTGCCGGCCTCGGGAAGCCAGCCATGAATCAGAGGTATCGAGAATGTGCTGTAAAGCTTCATTTCTCGGGTATCTTCGAAAGTCCCTGGGATGGCTGCCTCTCGCTCTGAGGGGTGGACGTGTGACATCGAGTTCCGAGGATCGTTTCGTGCCTTCGTTGGTGGGGGTGGAACGAAAGAGGGATTGACGTTCATGCCGGTATGGAGCGTTATTAGGAACGAGTATAAATCGCTGACATCTGGTAATGCTTGCGCAGCATCTCCCCTTCGGCCGGACATGAGTTCGTCAAAGACAGCGTCCAATAATAAGCCAAGGCTGACTTGTTCACGTGATCGTAATGTATCAACCAAAGCTGTTTTGACGTCTGCGGGAGTCGATAGAGTAAGGGCGTTGACAAGAGCTAGTAGCGGACAAGGACCATTGGCATTCTGTATCAGGATAGGAGATACCCTCGGATTCTTTTTCGCGGTAACATCGTGCCAAGTAATTTTCTTGATCTCATACGTCTCTTTTCTTTGCTTTTTGGTTGTTGGACTCGTGACAGAGGATTCGCTGGCATTGGTGGTTACGATGGATGGTCTTGGGGGTTGTTGAGGAGGCTGTTCCTGGGACCGTCTGGGAGGCAAGGCTGGGGCTTCTTCTTCTGTAGGATATCGTTCAAGAACGGTCCCATCCCCTGATACAACACCACTTTGCTGTCCGGTTGTCTCATGATCCACAATATTCCAACCTTCCCCTTGCTCTGCGGCCAAGGAGCTGTTCGTGGGAGGGTTTGATTCTCCTTGTCCCTGATGTTGGTCCCAAGCATGGGTATCTTCATTAATTTGTTGGACTTCCGGTGCTGCCTCCGCTGGCAACTCGTGTATCACAGGTGAGGCTTCATCTTCGTCCCACGCAGGACTTTCCGGTTCTTCCAAGTCAATCAAGGCCGGTTGTGAACTATCGATTGGAGGAGCCGCAGGAGCTTGACGTGTGGGTGGTGCATTAGACCATGCTGCATTTCCGGAATCCTGACGAGCTATGGATGGAGGCTGTGGTTTCTTCTCGGCCAGAGCAGGTTGCCAAGGGTTTGTGCTGGGTTCGAAGACAGATAGATTCGCAAATTGTTCGGTTGGAGGAGGGGTAGCTGCTTCAATCTTAGCAATGTATTCCTTCCCCGGAATTCCAGATTGCAAACCTTTGGGGATTGGTGGAGGAGCAGCGCTTGGAGGAGGTTTCTCGCCCCAAGCATCAGCACTGCTCTCCTTCATCCCGCCGGAATTTTGTCTCAGTATGAACGGATTCGTCGACGTAGGTTGAGGAATCAGCTTCTCCTGCGAGGTCTTCGGTGTATATCCCTTGGGAGGTCCAACTCGCAACGACTCTGGCAACTCCTTTGGTGGCGGAGCTGCTTGCTCCTCATCGTCCCCGCTCCATGGATTGTCCTCTTCTTGTTCCGAATCTGGCGATCGAAGCTGACCATGCGCATCTTGCATTCGAAAAGGAGAGGGATTTTGTGTTGCTAGAGGCGTGGTGGGGTATGGAAGAGGGGTGGCAGGCGCAAGACTGGAGTCTGCGGGGAGGGGTTTCCGAGTGACCATGACGACACTAGGAATTGGAATTGAAGCGTAAATTGCTTCGAAAGGCAGACCTTGGCGTAGAGTTCGAACTTCTCGTCCTGCAGATCTCTAGACCGATCTTCGGGCGTTCCTGGTGGAACCGGTCTCCTCGTCTCGTCTCGTGGAGGCGGCCGGTGGCTATCAATAATGGGAGCCTGGATATGAGGTCATTGCCAGACCCAATGGACACAATTCGCGTGGATGTTCTCCTTGTCGTGATATTGTTGTTGATGAGAAAGAAGAAGAGCTTCAGGCAGGGAAAAGGAAAGAAGCCTGGTGGTCGCACGGCGCAGGGCAGGCAACTCCATTAAGGTTACTCGACTCGTAACGATGCAGTGCTCGCTCCTCGGGTCTGCGTCTGGGTCTGGGGTCCGTCGACTTGATTGCTGCTCGCGCGCTACGGTGTGTGTCGTTTACGGCCACCAGCCACACGACTCGAAATAGAAATAGAGCAGCAGTGTGGCGGCAGACTTGACGAAAGGCAAGAAAGGAAACGTTTCCACCAATCGAGAGAATTGCAGTGTTATTCTTTAAACACCAGAATTGTCCTCTGCTCCTCCTCAATGGCCAGCTTTGGCTGACTTGGCTGCGGCTGCATCGAGCTGTGCTTCTTGTCTACGTCGCTTCTTACGCGTCGCCCTTCCTGGCTCCTGGTTTGCCTCCAGCCATCCCGTTGCATGCGGCCTTCTTGGCGGGATCCCCCCTGGCGGCTACGGCGGCCGAAGTGCCCGCTGCGGCTGAGGAGGCGAGAAGGGCGAGAGGGCGAGAAGGCGAGAAGGCTGAGATCTTACCGACGCCGACGGAAAAAAAAAGTTCGAGAGACAACAAGGCTGCGACACTGATACCGTCAACATGCTGCGGTAACATGCTGCCATAACATGCTACCATTACACCCTGTGACTCAATTGACACGCAGTCGTCTGATGTAAATCCAGCACTGCGAGCTCGTCATTAAGGTTCTTGGATATCGACAATGCTCGCCCTCGTCGAACCCAATGCCTGGGTGGTCCTGCGACTCCCATCAGACTCCCTCAAGGTCATGCAAATAGTGCCAAATACGTGAGTGTCTACCAGTACTAGAGTGAGCAATTCATTGCCATCGCTTTTTCCATCGCTTCCACTGACGTCTTCTAGAATTGTCACCCTCGGAAAATACGGCACCTTCTCCTCCAACCTCATCGTCGATCGTCCTTACAACCTCACCTACGAATTGCTCGATCGCCAACCAGGACAGAAAGACTCGGATTTGCGGATTGTCCCTGCATCCGAACTGCACGCAGATACCATTGCCGAAGAGCAAGCTGCGACTCCATCAAGTGGAGCAGATCAAATCACAATTGGTGGTGATGGCGTGGAGTTCCAGCTGGTGGGAGAGAACGGAGAGGTCATCGTGCGCTCGAATCGCGAGACAATCGATGATTCAGCACGACAAACCTTGACGATGGAAGAAATCGAAGAACTAAAACGAGAAGGCACAGGGGCAGGCAAAGACCTGATTGCAAAACTCATGGCGAGTCACCTTGGCATCGAGCAAAAAACTGCATTCAGTCTGGCAAAGTACAAGCTTCTGAAGACGAAGAAATATCTCCGAAGATTCACAATCCTACCACTGGATGTGCCAATGTTAGCACGCTGGATGATGGAAGAGAAAGATGCTAGTAAGATTCTAGAAATGCGTGAAGAGATGGTCGGTTTAATAGGAAGCTGGGCCAACGCACACTTTTCCGAATCACGACCGCTCGATACCAGTTCCTTGGGAGGCCGTTGGCTCGTCGTCGACGAAACAGGTGGCTTGCTCGTCGCCGCTTTGGCAGAGAGAATGGGCATTTTATACCCTTCCTCCGAAGAACTGTCCTCGGAAAACGACCACCACGCCGAGATTCCCCTCGCAACATCAAACACCATAACTCTTCTCCACAACAATGCACAACCAAACCTCAGCCTCTTAAAATACTTTTCCTACGACCCTACTTCAGCATCTACCTCTCCCCACCACCCACTATCAAAACACTTGCACCCCCTCTCCTGGCTCCAATTCCTCTCTCCCTCTTCAGATCCCACCTACTCAACCCCCATTACACCCCTCTCACCAACCACGCTCTCGGCCCTCAAATCCGGAAAACGGGGAACATACTACCGCAAACTGCGCCGCCACAACCGCATCACCTCCATCGTATCATCCACCCTCTCCGGCGGCTTCTCCGGCCTCGCAGTAGCCTCACACATGGATCCCATCTCCATCCTACGGCACACCATCCCCCTCCTCTCAGGCGGTGCCCCAATAGCAATCTACTCCCCGACGATCGAGCCTCTCGTCCAGCTCTCAGACGCCTACTCCACCTCCCGCCGAACAGCATTCATCCAATCGCCCCCCGCATCATTCACCTCCCTCCCTCCCTCTTCCCAAAACAGTTGGCCCGGAGACGAAGATTTTCCATTAAATCCGACGCTGGTGATCAACACGTCCGTGCAAAGCGCGAGGGTTAGAGAGTGGCAGGTTTTGCCGGGACGCACGCACCCTGTTATGACGGGTAGGGGCGGCGCGGAGGGGTATCTGTTTACAGCCGTTAGGGTTATCCCGGCAGAGGGGAGGGTGGAGGCTAGAGGGAAGTTTGTTAGGAGGAAAGAGGGGAAGGGTGCTGAGGGGACGGGAAAGGAGAAAGAGAAGATGGCTGAAGATGCAGAAGGTGGAGAGGTAGAGGCGGGAAGTCCGCCAAAGAAGATCAAGCTGGAGCAGAGTATGGATGCGGTCGCTGAGGAGCGAGTCGAAGCTTCGAACGCGGCGGCCACGGAAGAAGAAAGGGTGCAAACGGGAGTCACCCCAAAGAATGCTGAAAGTAGAGAGGTGCAGATGGCCGAGCCGTAGCTTTGCGCGCCGTGAAGAATCCACTCACGATGCATGAGCTGAATTTCGCTCCACGAGCCTGGAATCGAATTGTGTGCTTTGGGTTTGTGAAATCTATCCGCTTTCCTCTGCGCCAGATATAGAGCAAGTAGACATGCTCCCGGCCAGCTTCAATTCCCCCGTCACGCCATATGCTCTCCCGTAACATTCTTCCATCTCCCATTGCCCCTCCAATCGCTCGGTCGTTTTTCCGTCCTCGCCTTGTCCCTATCCTCACAAGCTCTTCCCCATAAACTTCCTCTTCGCAAAGCTCAGCCACCATTTGCTCGGCTTATCCGTGCCATCCTCGTATATCCTCGCTAGCAGCCTGCTCGCGAGCTCTTGACGTACTTGTGCGAGGTACTGTCGCAGGATTTCGGCTTCTTGGCGATTGGTGGGGGGGTTAAACATCTGCGGGCGTCAGTCTGCTCCCAACCAAAAGAGATGATGGGGGCAGATAAAGGGGGGGAGGGGGAAAGGGGGAAATACCTGGTTCAGAGGAAATCCCGGATCCCCTGGAATCGCGAAGTTATTGTCTAGCGCTATATTCTGGACTTCCTTCTGTGCTTCTCTGTTCCCATCGCCGTCAGCAAGTGCCCTGCAAACAAACACTCACCCATTCGCTCAATCTCATCCCATCAAGCCCCTCCCCCAAAGAAAATCATCACAACGTACCTCCCGCTCATACTAGGCCTAATCTTCCCCAGACACTCACTAACCCATAGAATTCCATAAATCATCAACCGATCCGCCGGGCCCTGGATCTCAAAGTTGCGGAAAAACGTGTTCGCCCGGAACAGACTCAGCACCTCGTCCAGCGCATCGTAGCTCTCACTATCCGGCTCCGGACTGAGGTGCGCGGGTAAGGAGGCGTCGAGGGGTAAAGTGTAGGCGGGGCCGCGGACGCGGGTTCGGAGGGGCAGGAGAGGGAAGTTGCCGATCACTTGCGAGGTGGTGGAGGAGGAGTCCTGGTTGAAGATGGAGTTGTATGCCTGTTGTGTCTTGTCAGATTGCTTGGAGGAGATGGGGGTTGGGGGATGCATGGGTTGCTGAGAAAGAGAGATGGAGGAGGGGAGTGGAGGGACATACTGGCATGATTGCGATTTGGGGAGGTGAGAGGTTGTTGTTCTCATGGAGGGGAGGTGGAAGTTGGAGATGGTGGGGTCGTCGTCAGAAGCGGGCTAGTGAAATATGAGTGCCTAGATTATGAGGCGTCAGGTTTCAAAAGCTTCCATTCTCGACTTCCGCATCCGTCTTTCTTTCTTCCTTTCAAATCTCGGGGACAATGCAAAGTTGCGGGCTTTTCATTAAAATTGATAGATTTGATGCATTGGTGCATTTCTTATTGAATTTCGTTGTTTTCACGCGTATTAAGATCATTTTGTTGTTCAATGAGCACGAGAAGGGATTCAAGACTCAAAGCCGCGAATGGACAATCCGACAATTGGGCATTGCGGCCAGCGCCAGGCCCAGATTGAAGTCGCCATTAGAATTTAATATTTTCTAGACGGAGAACTGGATAGTACCACTAGAATCCTCAGGTGGACGAGGTCATCTTTCGCGTTGAGCGGTCTGGGGATATTTAGTATAGGGCTCCTATCGGTACAGTTCGGTTCGAACTTTATATAATTCGATTCGATCTATTCGGTTCGAACCTCAATAAAAGTTCGATTCAATCAAATCTACTAAAATTCGATTCGAACCGTAATTGCAATCGAACTCTCGTGACTTAAATCACGTGTTATATAGAAATCAAGCTAAATCTATTTTTATTAATAAGAGTGAAAAAAAATTCTCTTACTAAGACCTTCCTTAATAGAAAAAACTCTAAAAATAGCTTTACTTACTAAGAGAACCTGATTTTTAGCTATAATTATAGCGAATTACTCCCTTTTAAGTCCCTAAAAAGTATATATAGCTTAGCTAATACACGTAAAGATTATAGAGTAGGGAGTAGTATTTCTTATAGAAAAGAGTTAATTTAAAGCTAGCTAGAAAAGACTATAGTAAAGCGTGAGATCTCTAGGAATAAGTCCCTTAGATCCTAACTAAGTGAGCTAATCGCACTAGACTATATACAGAGATCCTAGGCCTATAGCTATATAATACACCCCCTAGGAAAGTATGATTTTAGTACTTTCCTAATTAGAATAGTTAATTTTTCGTAAAATCACTTATAAAATCGTCTAAAAATATAATAATTAACGATTTTTCGGATTTTTCGACGATTTTTAGAGCTATATCCATATTAGGACTAGCACGGTCGCTTCCTCTAGATTAACTAGTTTCCCGGGAATAGGTATAAAAAGAGCCTTATTCTATTACTTTATAGCTTCTATATTAATACGAACTCTACTATATACTTATAGAGCTCTTCTCTAATGTATCTAATTATTATAAATATAGCTCATAAGTATAAATTATTAACTTAACCCCTTCCTTTAGTAAAGAAAGTTTATAGATCTTAGGTATAGTATTCTAGATATACTTTTCGCTATATTTACTAACTTTATAGTATAGTAATATAGCTCGTAAGACTATTATAAGTAGATCTCTAGATCTATAAATATATAGCTTATATTCTATAATTTACTAAGTCTCTTACTACTCCTAGTACTCCTTTACCTAAAGCTTCTATAATAGGTCGAGACCTAATTAATATACTTAGCTAGAGAGCCTTCGCTTAGGTCACATGACCTCGGATATGTCTATAATCATGTGACATGCCCCCTTTAGTTAATAAAGTAACCCAAGCGTCACTTAGGGAGCTCAGACACCTTAAGGAACACGGTTCCTGTCCTCGCTTCCTTTTTTCTCTTTTCTTTTCTCCTTAGAGAATTCTATTTAGTTAATTAAACTACTAGTCTTCTTTATATAAAGGCCTAACCTATAATATTAGAATTCTCTCTCTCTTATCTTTACTAACTAGAGATTATATATATATATATAAAGCTAGAAGTAAGGAGAAGCCTAAACCTATATATAGACGACGAAGCTTAGAGTAGACGAAGCTAGAAGTAGACCTTAGTTGAAACTACTTGTAAAGCTAATACGTTTAGTAAGACTTTAGAGCGTACGAAAGCTAGTAGTAAGGAGTACCCGAAACTATATATAGAAGCTAGAGCACTAGTATACTAGTCGATATTAGAGGGTATGAGTTCTTCCTAAGCTAGGCTTAAGAAGGGAAACTCACTAGACCCCTCTATTATACGAAAATATAGGAATAGAACTCCTAGTAGTTAATTAGATAAATAGATAACTATATAAAGCCGAGATAATAGACAAAGTACCTTAGTAATTATAAGAAGCCTTTATAGTATATTCCTAATAGTTATTAGAGCTAGTAGCTTAATAAGTAAACTCAATAGTAACCCTAGTTATATGAATCGATTTAATTAATAAATATATAATAACCCTAAACCCCTCTCAAATATAGATACCCCCTCTAGTCTATATACTTTAACTCTATATATATCCCTAGCCCCTTACTATAAAACGACTAAAGGCTTACTTCCCGAACCTCGATAAGTTTAATAGGGACGACTTAGCTTATTACCCCTAGTTTAAGGGACTTTTAAGGGTAAAGCTAGAAATTAATAGTAAAGTAATTAGTAGAGAAAGAGAGAAAGTCTAGTATAGGTTTAGACACTTATCTAGAGAAGTAGTGAGTAAGATATACCTATAATTAAGATATATATAAAAGGAAAGAGAATTTATAATTAAAGGGTTATTTAAGTAAATAGACTTAGCTTTCTAAGACCTAAGGAAGTAGTAGAAGGCCTTAGGAGAATTAAACCGGGTCTAGTAGAGGTCGACCCCCTTAGGCGAGTTTTTAAGTAATTTTAATCGCTTAATCCTAGAAGTAGAGGGATAAGGCTAGTAAGACGAGATTAAGAAAAGGTATCTTAAGGCTATTATCTTAATAAAGCTTATAGAAGGAATAGTAGAGATAAAAGAAGAAGAGTTATACGAGGAATATTACTCCTAATTACGAATAATTAATAACTAACTTATCGAAATTAAGAGTATAAAGGCTTATTACCTGAACTAGTAAAATAAGAGACTAAAGAGCCCTCCCTCTAGTATAACCTCGCTTACTTAACTAATAGAATAGGAACTTATACTAAGTAACTCGTAATAGTAGTTAAAGAATACCCCTAATTAGGCCTCCTATAACGAAATTAATTAATAAAAGAAAGAGAGACTCTATTTATAGTATAGTTAAGACGACTACTTTATATGTAACTATAGAGCGAGGTTATATTTAAGTACTCCCCCTAGAGCTAGTAAGTAAAGGAAAGGGAAAGAGGAAGAATAACTAAAGGAAAAGAATACGAAGGTATTAAGAGTAACCCCGAAGAAAGTAAGGATAACTTAGATAAGAGATAATAATACCCTAGATAAGAGCTAGAGTAAAGATAAAGAGAACTCGAGCTTATCTAGTTTAAGAAAAGACTAGCTTCTAATAAAAGTCGCTATTAGAAGTATATAGAGGTAGAGTTAGATTAGAAAGCTTAGAAGTAATTTTATAAGGATATAAAAGAGTCTTCTTTTCTTATATTAGTAATAATTAATAAAGAGTATTTTATATGAACTCTTATTAATACTAAGTATATAATATATAAAATAATTAATTCTCGCTTTACTAGTTAATATAACCTCTAGTATATACTAATTACCCCTAAGTAAATAAAAGCTTTTAATAAGGTAATACTAGAAATAATTAAAGAAGTAGTAGTATTAAGTATAGATATTAATAATTATTATAAATCCTATACCTTCTTTTATATAATCTCTAGGATTACTAATTTAGATATAATCTTAGGTATATAGTAGTTATATTTATAAGATATATAAATCTATAACTCAAGATTAGAACTATTTATCTTATTATTAGAGACCCTAGTATAGAATAGAGTATATAATATACTAACCCCTAAGTTAAGGAAAATAGACTATATATGAGTTTTAGTAGCCTTATTCTCTTACTTAATAAAGAGGAATAAGAAGAGGAATATAGAAGTTTTCTTAACTAACTTAGCTAATATCTAGAAAGCTTTAACCTAGAAGATAAAGATAAATCCTTATATAAAGCTCTTAGAATAATATAAGAACTTTCTAGATATATTTAGTCTAGAAAAAGAAGAGAAGTTACTACTACTCTTAAGCTAAGGGATTAATTACTAGATTAAGTTAGTGTCGGTTCACTAGAAATGCTAAGCACTATCACGTGTAGTCGTGGAATACTCATTGCGTTTATCGTTAGTGAAGTGGTATATTATAGAAGTTAGGGAGTTCAGTTCAGGAGGTTAAGCTACTAAACTGCACTCCCGAACCTCTACTATGCCTAATCGGGTCTAGTCTACGGGATGGGCCATATACGTAACGCGGCACGTGATAATCTATAAAAGTGTATTTAAATACTAGAAGCTCTCTAAAAACATCGAAAAACGTAGTTTCCTATTAAATATATACCAGTTTCCTAATTAGGCCTAGTCCCACGTTCTCTAACCGTGCCGTATATTCACGTGATACCCTTCTATTAATATCCCCGCTTCTATACGTCACTCTCCTATGGATATATCCCTCTCCTACTCTCCTCCGCTCTATACGTTACCTTATTCGTATTTAACCTACTCCTCTATATCTAGTTATATAGTATTCGTATTAATTAGGCGCTTAAGGGTATTTATAGGCTTTAATTTCGTTATAGAGTTAGTAGGATTCAATTCTCCCTTAATTCACTTAACCTCCGCGATCTCCCGTTATTCATATACCTAGCAAAGGTATATTACATCAATTATAAGTCGCTTTTCTTATATAGTTCCAAGCTTTATAAGGTACTCGTATAACGATTTTGAGTCTATATAGACGACTAGTAGTAGATCGATTTCTAGGGCTCTATTAACTATTAATTTAACTATAGCGCTTATATTAAAGCCATATACTATACTATATAGCTTAAAGGCTAGTATGCTTCGGGTGACTCTCTTATATTTCGTAGATGACTAGTAGATAATATTCGTATTCTAAGTAGTATTAGTTAAGGCTAGAATATAGCTCATCTATAAGGATAAATCTCTATTATTTATAAAGGACGAATTAGTTAATATAATTAAGTAGAGGGTCTCCTTATCTAGCTTTATGAATCGTAGTCCCCTAGTAGTATTCTCAACTTACTACTAGAGGCACCTATTAAGTAAACTAATATCGTTTTCTGTAGGTTCAATAGCTTAAGCGGCTATTATGAGGTTATAGGATACTTTAGGTTAATAAACTAACGTAATATAGGCTCCCCGGGCTCATTGAGCTATATATTATTCCTTGATTATGAGGTTTATACGTATAGTACCTCTACTACTCGTTATAGTAGAGTTCTTAGTTAATATGGTCTTGAGGTTACTATACTAGTACTCTTATATAAGGGTGATTCCGGTGATCTTAGTTTCTATATTTATAGTGTTTTCGGAGGTTTTAGTAGTTTTAGTATATATAATACCTCTATTAAACTTTAGATTATAGTTAAAGGTGAGCTATTCCTACTCCTTAGCTAGGAATTGAGCTTCCTTAAGCTTTAATTACTCTATTTCTAGGAAATCGTCGTCACTAATAATTAGAGTATTATTAGTTTATAAGCCTATAATACCGAATAGTTACTTACTATATAGGAGGCATAGGTCGTAAGTTAACTGTTCTATAGTAAGCTCGTTAATATAGTAGGAGTAGTAAGTCTTAAACTAGTGGTTTCCGGCTTCCGGTATACTATATAGTGGTTTTATAACCTTTAGGACTAAATCGTTATATAGGTAAAGGTATTTAGTAAGCTCTTATAGTAGTTTTATATAGAAATCGCGATTTAGGAGAGTCATTAATTAAACGTATACCTATGAGATATCTCGTAAGTAAAGTCCTATAGTTTCGGTTATTATAGCGGTGATACTAAGGATAATTCTCTAGCTAATATATTAAATACTTAGTAATTAAGTTAATATAGTATACTTCTCCTAATTATTATATACCTAAATAATAAGTCTCAATTTACGAAGCTCTTTATTAGTACCCTTATTCTTAATCTTATTAATAAACCTAGAGTTAAAGATACATACTCCCTCTAGTACCTCTAAATATAAGGTAACCTTAAAGATACCCTTTTCTAGGAGTCCTTTGATTTTAGCTTAATAGGAGTGCTTATACTAAACGTTATTTATTAGGTATATGCCTCCTATCCCCTCTACTTCAATTCCGTTATCTTATAGGAATACTATAACTTTAGGTAGTATTTTACGAGGTCATCCTCTCCCGTGTTTCGGAGGAATAATAGAGGGAGTTATACTTACTTCGCCTTAGCTATCGCCGTGGTTATATTCGGGTTTAGGGCTAGAATCGTCGAGATTAAGGCTTTTATCTCCCTATAGGAATAGCTTTATAGAGGTTGAGTAGAAGGAGGTATTACCTCGTAGTAAAGCTAGTATATATAACTTACCCTCTATAGATACTAGCTTATATAGCCCTTTCTACTACCCTAGTTAACCGGTATTCCCTTCGCGCTATACTAAGACTTCTGAATTTAATAGGAGTTTATATATATTAGCTATAGAGGGTCTATTATATGTATTTAGGGCTCTTACTACTTCGTGACTAGCTTATATCCTCTTTATCTCCTTTATTACTTTTCTTAGGGCATTTAATCACTATATAACTAAAGGTAATAGAGGGTCGTATTTACTCATTTAAGGTAAAGCGCTATAAACCAGGAGTATAGGAACGATTCCGTCTAGTCCTATAGTATCGTTAATTGCTTTAAAGGCTATCTATAGTACTAT